>BJCM01061683.1:0-28011 GCA_018326385.1 Flaveria bidentis
TATATTTGTTGGTACATATAAAATCCAATCTCGAATGACGACCGAGTAATATTAACACCGACCCTAAAAGAAATTTTCACAACAACACAACAAAAAAAAATTGACACCAAAACCCAAGAATTGTTACAATTACAAATCTAGTATAATCTCAATCATGTAAACTATTAACCTAATAATTAATGCACAATTCAATTACAATTACTAATATTATAATATTAGCGATAATTAAACGATCGATTTGTTCGATCGTTTTTGTCATACTAAGCCTTTAATTGATTAGTTTTTGTTGGAACTTTGCTGTTAGAGTCGCGTGTCATTAGTTGCCCATTTGTTCACGGTTACACCAGTCTCTCAAACCCAACTTTAAACAAGTGCAAATCCTTAATTAGCTTCTTTAGAAAAATAACAATTGACGAATTAATATTATGTGTTTAAATTTTAAATTGAGTTTATCTTTTTAAATATATGACCCGACCCGACACAAATGAAACCAAACCAAAAAAAATATATTAATAATAACAATGTACAGCTAGACCCAAAAATATCCAACCCCCGTCAATATTATTTTTGAGTCCAATTACCCGACACAATAACTTCTGTTTTCATATTAGTAATTTGCTATACCCGGCTGGAATTTTTACTAAACTAATGAAAATACCCAATTACTCGTTGGTATGCCCGAGCCTTATGAGTAAATGCTGATTGCTAGATGGATATAAGAACCTTTGAGTCATATAGCATACATTTCTAATAGGGTATGGGTCAGAAATACTCAAATTTGCTCCATTGCCAACTCTAAATTTCGCTAGTTTGATATGTTTTTAAACACTCAATCTGTCAATCATTGCTAGAACCTAAGAAGGTCATAACACAATAAACAAGGACTAGGGGAAACATAAAACCTGATACACAAGACTTTCATATGCTCATACTGAGCCACGGGGAATTTGGGTTTGATGTATGTATCTCTGTACTTCCACTAGAACTTAGACTTGTGATGTCTAGATCACATTACAACAATCTTACCATACCTCCACATTCCATCCACGAGAGTTATAGACAGATTTGGCAATAAATTAACAATATAGGTGAATCAATTGGGCATCATATGAGTATATGACCATGAACGTACAAGCCCATACAGGCCCACACTAACACTAATTGTAGGCCAAGAAACCCAAATAAAAGCCCTAGCTTTCACGAGGCCCAATAGAATAACTTCTGTTCTTTATTGGCCCAACATAAACGCTTAGTGCTTTTGTAATTAGTAGTGTATTCATTAGTTTTCACTTTTCTAAACTTGCTTTTTAATTGTGTAAATTAATCTAGTTAATAGTAAAATTTGAATACACACAATTACAATAGGTGATAATTTTAGTGCATTTTTATTAAAGTTATTGATGTCACGTAAACAACTTTTAATACGACGTGTCTAATTATGTATCAAGTTGATAAGTCCCTATATGCCACGAAAGGTTTTTTTATTTTTTCTTTTATAACATGAATCAAATAACAAATCTCTCATGCTACAAAACTCTTGAAATACTCAATCAATGTATAAAAAACACACATAAGTTCTTACTTTTTTTATATCCGTGTAGTTTGGCTTACAATAATTTAAATCAGGAGAAAACACAATTATTAAAATTGAAAAATATGTTAATAAGATATATTGCATCAATTTATGCATCTCCGAAAACATGTTCCTATATGATATTAAGTAGCTTTATGAATTGGTCTTTATGACGCTTAGATTTGTGTTTCTTGTTTATATTTTTGAACTCAACAACGAGCGAGTGTTGCAAAAATCGGCGTTAGGTGCCGATTAATCGACGATAGGTGCCGATTAATCGGCGAGTAATCGCAAATCGGAAGTACACCTTGGGGATTTCATGTAATCGGAGGCAATAATCGGTAATCGGTCAACGTTGGTCAAAATCGGACCTAGGCGGTCCTAATCGGCCAAAAATCGGTGATTCCAGCAAATTTCCGGTAGGGTTTTGACGAGTTCCAGCGACTTTTCAGGCGACTTTCAAAAATTCCGGCCAAACCTTGAAAAATCCGGCAATAAATTCCGGCCAAATATGTATATTTATATATAAAACTAAACATTTTTATTAAAATTACATACTAAAATCAAACTAAAAATTATATATGAAAATTTCAATCCGATTAATCCCTAGTCCCTATCTCGCCACCCTACTAGCGCCTAGCGATCTTTACAACATTGGTTGCATTCCCAAAAATAATCCGAAAATCACAACTAGATGAATATGCAAGATTCAACGATTCATCTATGGATTAAAGCTAATTATGTTGAAGATCCAGATGAGAAAATCAGTTTGATTGAATTGACGACATAAACATAGCAACCGAATGATAAAAGTTAAGGGATAAAAAGATCGACAAGATCATACTAACATGGATTGAAATAAAAATCCTTGCATGAACTGAAATTTCAAACTAATATACGTTCAACTACAAGTACTATGAATTATCAAATATATAAACATAAAAATATAGAGTTTTCGTAGCTAATTATGATCACGAGTAAAATCTGTAGTCCTTCGCTTGCAATATAATTTGTCTCAGCGCACCAATCGGAGCTAAACACATCAGCAACACCCCAAGAACTATGCATATCTGGATCAACAAATCGAAAACCAAATAACATATAAAACTTCTAATAACCACATAGATTCCTTAAAAATTTTCAAAAAGTGACTCCGGTAAAAAAAAAATCTTAGATCCGTCATCATCGAATATTGTGATAATAAATGATGAAAAATAAAGGGTGTAAGTAATTGAAACATACCCAATTTACAAACCACGAGAGACCAAACTTCTTGGGCTTCTTGATCAATAGCCACATGATACAAGGAAGCTGCCAATATTATTAAACACATATTTAGCTTATATAATGATGCTAATAAAAAATATATAATCAGTTTACATGTAAATGTTAATCAAAAGTAATGTCTTAAAACATTTATGGTTGATATAATTGTGACTTACAAAGTATGTTGTTGGAGCAAAAGCAAATCCTCCAAAGAAGCCTAAAAGCCCTCCGAAAAACGGGAATGTTATGCCGAGGAACATCGTCAAGCCTGTCATCAATATCGTCATGAAACATTTATCAATCAGTTGTTTAGCAGTGTATTAACAGAGTTCTATAACTTGTAAGTTTTCTGATAACAAGTTTTTAGAGTTGAAAATAGTATGTTAGTCCTTACCAACATAACAAGTTCTTGTCACAAGTCTCAGGCACCTAGAAGGTTTAAACTTCATCTTAACCACCAAAAACGTCTCCACCATATCGAACACCGGCATCGCAAAGACCTAAAACATGATTTTTTTGATATTTGTCATAAGTTTTTCTTGTAACAAACATTATTTTCGGTCGCTAAAAAGATTTGCGATAGCAAAAAAAATTGGGGGTTTACGATACCTGATAGCTTCCAATAACATGAATAACGACGAACAAGTTCGCAATAGCGACAAGAACAGGAGGGCGTTGGAGCGAGATGAGAACATTATCATCAATAGTGTTACCAAATATCCAGTACCCTATTATTGCCACAGGAAAATAACACAATGCCACCACGATATACGCGAAAATAACCCCTTTCCACATGGGTTTCTTGGAAGGCTTTTCGGGTGTTGACGGGATCGTTGCTTGAATCTCCAAGACGACATTGTGACCAGCAAACGCGAAGGCTATATCGCCTAACGCGCTCAAGAATCCAAACGTCTGGCCCGTGGTCGTTGAAGCCTTTGGGATGTACTTAATATCGGGTTGAACCCCTTTGTGTAGCGAAGCGGTCCAAGCAATTGTAGAATAACTGAAAACAAAGTTATGTGCAAGTTTATTATCCGGGTTTGAAAACATTGCTAAATAACCGGAGTAAAATCCACATATGAAAGTAACATGTTGTGTTGTGTTGAAGTGGTTGTGTTTGAAATGAGATGCTAAATTATATTTGTTATTTTCTAAACACTAACATGGGCATGTTCAATAAAGGTGTGAAATTACACGACACCATTAATCTGGCTAATTAAATACACAAATAACATGACAAGTTAAGCACAACACAACTGAATATAATTCATTCAATAACATGAATGTCACGACATATTTAACTTTGTTATAGATATTGACGTATAAAAATGGTTAAGTAATAATGACGCGCAACTAACACCAGAAATTGCAATCCATATTTAATTATAACATATTATTAATCGATAAAACTGTAGTACAAAGTACATCGTTTTATAATTTTAACCTATTTAACATAATACGTTATTAAAGCATTAAGCTGTTTGAACACCTATGTTAATACATATTTAATCATATAGTTAACATGCCAACCTGTCTACCCCACACGCTAACATATTGAATTTTATGTCGGGTTATATGGTTTTAAACTTTTAATGTATCGTGTCATAGACTATGAACACTAAACATACCAGAGTGACATGATGGCAGCGACAACCGAGACGCCAGTAATAGAGTTGAAGTTGGGGAGGTTTGATAAGAAAAACTGAACCCCGGCGAACATCATAATGTAATAGGTGGTTTTAATTGGCGGGCCGCCATTAGGGGACAAGGTGTCGACGGCTTTCTTGAGGGACTTGCCGCCGGTGACCATGTAGACAATGTTAACACCAACTTCAACCATGAGTTGTTGGGGCACCACCACCCAAAGACCGAGCTTCTTGCCGAAGGCCTCTTGACCGAGCTCGTGGTAACGATCGAACCGCTTACCGGGCACACACTCGTGCATCTCCACCATTTGCCATAAGGTGTAGAGAGTGATCACCCATGATAAAACCATTACCGTAATGCCAGGACCCCTACACATTAACATACACTTATTTTATTAGAAGTAAATCTTTATAATAAATATTGCCAAATAAACAAATTCATTAAAGATATAAAAAAATTAATTTCATACACTTTCATATATAAGTAACAAGTATCTATAAAAATTAAAATACAAAAAGTTCCTCATCATCTATGTTAGGCTTAGTTAATTCTGTTATGTATACGCATATAATGATAACAACTGATAACAGAATCATAAAAATCAGTTATAGGAAAAATTATCACCGAACTTTCTGTTGCTAAATGATTCAATTAATTTCAACTTGGTTTTTCTGATTGTGATTTGGTAACATACACATTAGTGTTTCAAGGTATGGATATAGTAAAACAACAACAAAAACCGATGATGACGTTAGGGGTGTGATTGTACCTGAACCCATATACTGGATCCGATCTAAATTAACCCGAACCCGATTAAGGACTAACCCGGACAACCCAACACAATTATTATATTAAACCGAACCCAATTATTATAAATTGTTCGGCGTTTGGTTTTCATTTATTATAATCCGTCAGCCCAATTAACACGAATCTTGATTTTGAAAAAAAACTGATATTTTCTTGGTTTGTTGATTTAACTCTTGGTCCAATGGCTACTAATATGACAGTTCATAATTCCTCGTTAGCTCATACACTATGATTCTATGATCATTAGCTTATATATGTATATATATTTTTTATGTGTATGGTATATATGTGCTTGTTTGTTGATGAAGTTTTATATTGATAACACATGCTAAATTTTATACATATATTTTCGATAACAGACATGCATATGCTTGCTGTTTACAAAAACGATTGAGATAACAAATAATTTGAAGTTTAATGTTTTAGTTTAAATCCAAAGCCTGTTTAACCAGATCCGAATAAACCCAAAAACCAAAACCTGGATTTCGATTAAACATTACTTATTCAGGTTGGTCTTCAAGTTAATTTCCTACAACCTAAAACCCTAGGAATTAACCAATCTGAGAAACCCAAAACCCAATTAAAAACTCCGAATGCATACACCCCTAATATACATATTGCCCTATGTATACGTAACATGCATGTGTTATAGAGAAGGGTTCAAATACAAACAACGAGAAATTGAGAAAACTGATAAACTATAATGATACGCTTAATACGTACCATCCGAGTTCTGACATGGCGTAAGGGAGGCCAAGAACACCAGCCCCGACCATGGCGGTGACATTGTGGAAGGCCGAGTACCACCACTTCCCGTTCCTAGACGACGTCACAGGCAGCCAATCGTTTAACGCTTTCTCCTCCGCTGTCGTGGTTGCACCTTCGATCCCCATAGTTGTAGAGGAAGAACAAATTTAAACGATAATGTAGAGAAGATAATATGAAGGTTTGTTATTTAATTTGATTTAGTGTGTTAATTTAGTTGATCATTAGGGATATATATATAGGTTTTATGGGCAACGTAACTATAAAAGATAGAATCACGATTAGTATAAAATGTTTACTCAATTTATTTAATTTTATTACGTATCATTTGTTAAACTCTTGAATTTGGATAAGATAAATTAGAAATTGATGTATCTCGTTTAGTTTAAGTTATTTATTTATATTATCTCGCTTTTTTATAGGTTTTGTATCCAATTATTTCGGCCAAGTTTTAGCGTCCATTTTTTGAATTTTGTTTCCGTCAATTATTTCCTTTTTTCCTGTGATTTTTCGGAAGGATTCAATATCTGAATCACCAAATTTGCAGAGATTAATGACATTTTTGGTATGATAAAGTTAGAAAAAAATAAAACCATGATCAAGAAAAATAAGAAATAAACCATATACTTTTTGTTCAAAAAAAGACATCTCATAACATTTATACACTATCTACTTGTATAATATTATGTGTCACTTTAACAAAAGAATTTTAAGTCTAGCATCACATCTACAGGTGTGTTTTTTACACAAACCCAATTAAGAAGTAACCCGAGCAATCCAACCCAAGACACTAACCCGAACCCGATTTTATAAATGATTTAGTCTTTGGGTTGAATTTGTAAGATTCGGGTCAACCCGATTAACCCGAATATTAGTTTTCTAAAAAATTCCTAGATTTATATATATGTGTATATGTTTATATGTGTGTATTATGTTACCATTTATAAGATTTGAAAACATGATTTTCTAAATTTTATATTATATTGTTGTGGTTTAATTTTATTATATAAACTGTGAGGACAATTAATATATAATATCATTTAATATTTAAATATGTATAATAAAGTGAATGTAAATATGCAAAAAGTTTCCGATCAAGATAATAAACAAAATTTTATATTGACAACACATGCTAAATCTTATACATGCATTTTGATCATATATATTGTTTACACAAACATTTGAAATACAAATAATTTAAAGCTTAATAGTTTAGTCTAACTTGATTACCTATTAACCCGACCCAAATAAACCCAAATATCGAAACCCGAAAACCGGTTAAATGTTGCTTATTTGGTTTTGTCTTCGGGTTGATTTCCTACATCTAAAACCCCGAGAAACCCGATCCGAACAACCCAGAACCCAATTAAAAAACCCGAATGACACCCTTAATCACATCAGCATATGATATTCATTGTCTTGCGTCAATTTTTTATTTTTAAAACTTAATTTATAAAATGTTTAAAAAAGTAGTTTTTGGAAAACGCTTATTAACTTAATTTTTTGAAAATCTTTAAAACTTCAAATTCTTAAAAATTATTTTTTTATAAAAACTTAAAATTGTTATAACTTGATTTTTTAATGTTTAGAAACTGCAAAGTTATAATTAAAAACTTAAGTTTTCTAATATTAGTTAAGACTTATTTTTAAAAAAAAAATAGTTTTTACAATCAAACGAGGACAAAAGATGATTTTCCATAATTTGAAAAGAAATTCAAGATTTAATGATTATATAAACGTAAACAAATATAATGGAAAATGAACAGAAGATTACGTAGGAGTTTATATGTGAATAAACAAAAATTGAAAGAGAAACCAAGATTCGAGTTATATGAACAATGAAAAACAATCTAAAGATTTAGAGGTGTTTAAATCTAAATATTCAAGACGATGATGAGGACACGTTTGATGGATATGTTTCTAGTTTATAAGTGTTATATAAAATAATTGAATTATAGTTATATTGTTTTATTTAACTTTGAACACTTTTATACAATCAACTTAAAAAATCTTAACTAAATTAAAAAAAATGTTTTTACAGGTTTGAACCCGAACCAGTTGGGATAGGTTTCAGATTTTCCCAGTTGAAACTGGTGTAGAACCCAAATCGGTTTTTGCCCAAACCAAATTTGATCAACGTTGACCAAACAAGTTCAGTTTCAAATCTGAACTTGTTAAAGAATACTGTTTTGTTCACCTCTACTCAATAGTGTCCTTTATGGTTAGTGATATTTATAAGTCACGAATTTAACACATACGTTACAAATATTAACTTGCTTATAATATGTATAGTGACTTTCTTCAATGTGTATAAGATGTCACTCTATAGATACTTTGTAGTTATATTGGTATGAATACATAATTTACTACATCAATTCTAATGCAATATCACCTCTTTTCTTATAAATTAATTCCATTATTTTTAGAAGGTATTTATTTATTATACAATCGACTGGAAGATAAATGAAGATGGAGACGACACGTGTCCTACATCCAACAAAAATAAACACATGTACCTTACTGAAAATAGTAAAATTAATATTCATACTTTGAAACAACTACATAGGTATTAACTTACCAATGTAACTGAAATACCCGAATTAAATTAACCAATAATTGACCGGCAACTCATTTTTAACCAAACTTGTTCAAACACGACTCAAACTACTCAAACAACCCACTACCCTAAATCGCAAAACCACTCTCCACAATTCACCAAGGTTGTATAAACCGAATTGGCTAACCAAGAATGGGAACAACTGAGTCGGCAAGGGTGTTGCTGATGGACCCCCAGGAGGCATCTGAGAGTGTTCGAGTGCTCTAAGATTGTTAAAAACTTTAGTTAGAGTTAAAAGAAAAATAACTACTAGCTTGTTTACCCTATAATACCATCTAAATATATACACTTCTAAAATCTAGTTTTACATTACATTTATCAAGAACAATCATCAATGCTATTAAACCATGATAATAAGAATAATTAATTGTTGACAAATTGTACATATTATATACACTTTAAAACACAAAATGCACACGATTAATGTATATTGTACAACTGAAATTGCACGACTCAAATTGTATGACACGTGCTATGTGGTTTTGATTTGGGTTGATTTGAGCAATTTTTGTTTGTACACAATTAATGCATATTGTACAACTCAAATTGCATGACTCAAATTGTATACCAATATGCTCTTCTAGGTTTGACTCGAACAATTTTTGTCTCAAAGTTTAATTATTATTTTATTATTATAGTTGTTTTTAATTAAAAAAGAATATAAAGCTTTTTAAATTTCCTAATACAACATTACAACATGTGTTTTATGTTCTAGCATAAGTTTCATTCGAAACCGATATCAAATACATATTTTTAAATTTTTTTAACAAGGTAATGTTTTTAGAAATTTTGAATGTAGCGTTGCGACGTAATTAACTCTAAGTATTTTCAATATAAACTTTATATAAAATCAAGTCTCACAATGTTCAACTGAAACCCGTGGTCCAAGTATAATATATTTTTCGTTCTTTTAAAACTATCGTAATTGTTTTTAGTAATATGATTATACCGTTAACATTCGTTAATTTCCACCTATGTTTCGATATAAATTTTATTTGAGTCGGCACAACGCACATATTGAATACTAGTTTACTTAATATTATATGAATGTTTTGACTTATTCAAAATGATTTAAGGAAAGTTAGATGATTCATAAAAGGTGAAATTATTTTAACTTAAACACATTATTACATTTGTTCAGGGCCGGTTTAATGATTTTTTGAGCCCCAATCGAAATTAAAAAATGGGGTCTTTCTCAAAAATATTTATCATACTACAACTATAAAAACTACATATTACCGAATACCACATCAAGTAATCAAATAGCAATCTAATCAAATTTGTTTTGCTTAAATATCTTATGCCTAACACAACATAGTGCAACAAATCAAGCACTCAAACAACACAAGGCAACAAATCAAAGGATTAAACAACCCATTTAAAATATCAAAAGTCAAGTAAATCAAACATTCAATCACTCAAACTAATGATTCAAAAGCACTTAACAAGTAGAACATTCAAACTAGTCATGAACTATCAAAGCAGACTGTCTAATGAAAAACTCAAAAGCAATTAAAAAACCTATTTCCTAATCAAATTTATAAAAAACAATCTAAACAAAAGTTAAATTATATTCAAAGGCAAGATCAGAAACAATTAAACAACCTATTCCCTAATTAAATTGATAATGAACTATTAAAGCAATCTACCATTCAAATTAGTAATGAACTATTTAACCTAGTAACCTTGAGTCCTTTACTATCAAATTAGTAATGAACTATGAGAGGCAAAATTCAAAACCATGATTAGTAATGAACTATCTAACATCAATCTGCTATGATGTCGCGCACTCGTGCCTATGTTGCTGCTAACCACACCGCTATGTTGTCACCGACTCATTGCTAATATCAATTTTGCTGTCACTGCCAAACTCGAGATGTTATCTATCACTGCTAACCACAGGCCTTTACAGTTACCAAACTCAATCTTGCTATGTGTTGCCAACATCAATTGGAGAAAGTCGAACAAACACAATAAAGCCAACAACCTAACAATTCTGAATCTAGGGCTTTGTTGTGGTGTTTTAAAAGTCTAAGCCTAATATGCATATATATTTTTAAATGGGGGCCCTTAATTTGAGGGGTCCAAACTCAAAGTACCATTACTTACTATATTAGGTCAGTCCTACTTGTATCGCATGATGGATTTATACTTTGATGGCGACAACACTTTTAAGCATGATAATATTCAACTCACAGTCGAGTAACCATGTATGTTTAGTGTATATTTGCAAACAATTAAACCAACATATACCTACCAAAAGCCAGATTTCTCAAAAGGTAGCATATATAATTCAAAAAAGAGAGGTGGTTCACTCCAATATAACCCTCCACCAACTCCAAAAGGCAAAAACAACATAACACCACAAAATCATCAAACAAAAAAATACCCATCAAACAAAACCCTAAACACAGGTAGAACCAAAACACTTTATTCATCATTTCATCTTACCCAACACTTTATTATTATTTTACACTTCCAACTCAAAATCTACTTTTTGATGGAACTGACAGATGCTGGATCAACAACACATCCCCGTCGGTCGCATAATTTACTTCACCGATGCCATGTGAACGATCAAATCAACAACACGAGAACTGCATAAAACACCAACGCCCACTCGTTACTAATATCAACCAAAACCACCCGAAATTTGTAAAGGCGAAAAGACAAAAGAGGTTATGGAAAGATTAAAAAGAATACCTGTAGCCCCACTCGTTATCGTACCACGCGACAAGCTTCACAAAGTTATTATTCAACGCGATTCCAGCTTTCGCGTCGAATATGCTAGACCTATAACATCAGAACTCCACCACTTTAATTTCATTTTTCTTTGTACATGTTTATTATATGTGGACCACTTGGCAACAACTAGCCAATTGTTAAAGGAATCTTGAAAAATTGAAAGCAACACAATGGTATAAACAAATTCCTTTACCTGCTGTCACCCACAAAATCTGTGGAAACCAGATCCTCATCAGTATAACCCAAAATCCCCTTCAATTTCCCTTCAGATTCCTCTCTATAAACCCACCAAAATAAAAAAAAATCAGAATCACAAAGAATTCAAAAAATAAAATAAAATTTATTTATTTTGAATAAAACAGCATGTTTACTTGATAGCAGCTTTGATCTCATCATAGGTGGCAGCCTTTTCCAGCCTCACGGTCAGATCAACGACGGAGACATCAACGGTTGGGACTCGGAATGACATACCGGTCAACTTCCCGTTAAGCTGTGGGAGCACCTTTCCTACGGCCTATAGGGTATTGCATAAAAATATTATGGTCTGTTATAGTTTGCCTAAAATGATTAGAAGTTGTAACTTGAAATCATGAGTACCTTAGCAGCACCTGTGCTGCTAGGAATTATGTTGAACGAAGCAGCCCTTCCACCTCTCCAGTCCTTGGCTGACGGCCCGTCAACAGTCTTTTGTGTAGCTGAACCATAAATCAGCAACAATAAACCGTCAAACGAGAATTACAATATACAGATGTATTGGTATAGAAATGCGCAGGTCAAGCAGGTTGAGTGATGGGTCGAAATTGGTATGTAGTACAACTCAGAACAAGTGATGATGGACCGACCGCAAGCTCTTATTTTTCCAAATTATTAATGTACAAAATCCGAATACAATCCATAGTTGTGAATACGAATAGCGGTAAATAGTGACAAACCACCTATATGCTACGTAGCGAATAGCAGTAAATAACGACTGCTATTTCATGTTTAGCGATTAAGTAAGATAACATGTAAGAATGTTTTACATTCAATAAAGAAGCATGTTTAGCAATAAAGTATTAGGAAATCTAAGCAAACACTCCTAAAATAGGTAAAACACTCTGTTGCTAATCATCTAAATCTCATATTTACCAAAAAATAAAATAAAAAATAAAAATTCCATTATGCAATTGCTATTTACAATAGCCAGAGAGGGGCACCACACTACATAGCATGCTATAGCAGTCGCTATAGCCGCTATTGACAAGGGATACAATCCTAGCATATGTTGTAATAAAGAAGTAAGAAATGTAAAGCATACCAGTAATGGAATGCACGGTGGTCATGAGACCCTCGACGATCCCGAACCTGTCATTTATAACCTGCAAACATATGGTTCCAGACGAATGAGTAAGATTGAACGGATAAAACGTTTATTCGGTTATCGATTAGCGAACAAAAAACCTTGGCAAGAGGGGCAAGGCAGTTGGTGGTACAGCTAGCGTTTGAAACAATGTGAAGGTCCGAGGTGTATTCCTTCTCATTCACACCCACAACAAACATTGGAGCATCCTTACTCGGGGCGGAGATGATGACCTTCTTAGCACCACCCTAAACACATGGGTAAACCAACTCTTATGACTTGATTTTACGAATAATAAACAATCTATCGTTATAGCAATTAGACTGTTCGACAAATCATTATAGCCTAAACCATGATCATAATGCAAGTGATTATTGAGACTGTAACAATCTAAATCACCCAATTAATCTCGCAAACTATCTTATATTGGTTTGAGGTAACCTGACACTACAAAAGATAATTAAACCAGTTCAACCACAAAATCAAATATTAGTTCTGTTCTAGAGTCTTAACACATTTATGAATATTACAAAATGAAACATCTTGAATTCTTGATCATTCAACCATCATGAACAATCAAAAGATTTTTAATCCCATTATAAATAACATAAACAAAATGAACATATACAACCAAACAGTTATAAAACACAGTACACTATCAAAAAAACAAAAACACAAGATTAAAGTTGCTAGATATGAAACATGTATCAAATACCTTCAAATGAGCAGCAGCTTTGTCCTTATCAGTAAAAACTCCGGTCGATTCAACAACATACTCGGCTCCAGTATCGGCCCACGGTATCTCCTCAGGGTTCCTTCAACAATTTCAAAACATAATTACTCACCAAATACCTCCTATATTCCCCTAATTCGATAAAAACATACTAATATATAAAATTTACTAAAATTGGGCATGTGAAGGGTGCACCTTGAACCGAAAACAGTCACAGGTTTCTCACCGAAAAGCAGCGTCTTCTCGTCCTTAACCTTGAGCTCATGGTGCTTCCACGCACCATGAACACTGTCATACTTAAACATATACGTCTGCATAACAAATTATTATCATCATCAAAGCTAATTTGAGTAATTTAAACTCAAAACCACCATAAAATTCAAAGATCCAGTCTACTGAAGCAAATTACAAGCAATTATAAGTTAAAACTATTAATCATACACCGATTTACAATCGATACAATCGAATTAATAAAGCTACAAACCATATACTCCACGGAGATGAATGGATCGTTAACAGCAACAAGCTCAACATCATCTCTCTGCAAAGCTACTCGAGCAACTAATCGACCGATTCTTCCAAACCCTACATGTTAACTCAAATAAGTAAATTACATCACACTATATCACATATTCACATCAAAACAGCAACAACTGAAATTAAAGTGTAGTAGGTTCAAGTACCGTTGATTCCGATCTTGATCTTGCCTAAACAACACCAAAAAAAACCATTAGAATGAAGAACTCAAGCATGCTAAATCATTGTACAAGCAAATCTCAACCATACTTGTACCTGATAATATTAGTTTTTACACAGATCAATTCACCGTATCAACTATCTTCGAGATGCTCCTATCTACGCACACAATACACCGATAAGGCGCCGCATAAGGAAATCTCCTAAGACCGCCTCCGGTGTTCAAGGGAGATTTCCCTTCCGCGCTATAACGGTGGTGTTACGTGTGTAGATAGGAGTCTCAAAAACAGTTGATAAGGCGAATTGATTTGTGCGAAGGTTATCTTGTCAAGTACAAATATGGTTGATCACAAGTAAAAGACGATAATCTGAAAAATTTTCATGAGAATTGGTAGAATTGGCGTACCCATGACGCTTGTAGGAGATGAAAAGTGTGCAGTGAAATGGATGTTGAGAAACAGAAGAAGAAGAAGAAGAAGAAGAAGAAGAAGAAGAAGAATGGGGAAATGAAGAGGCTTGTGTGGGGTTTAATAGCGGGTGAGTGTAGGGAGTCAGAATCGGGTGTGGTGCGGGTGCATTGGAAGATGGGGACAATATGAGCTAATCGGTGATCTCATTGGTTGACTGAAAATGATCGGTGGTCTGCCGTGCATTGGATTGGTTTTTGCTTCCTGCAAGAAACAGAGGATGGTTCTGGAAGGAGATAATAAAGGTAAGGTACCAGAATATAAAGAAGCAATAATACAATATTTTTATATTATACTTATTCTAGTGATCAAGGTATTGTGTTATTTAATAATGTTTCTTTGCGATCTTATCGGGACCAGAATCGAATAGAATTATAAATATTTTAGTAAACATATGTAAAAAATATATTAAAAGCTTAGAATATAAAACCGGTTCGATCAATTTGGTTTCCAGATTGGTCAGTCTGGCCCCTAGTTAGACCGGTTTGATTTCTAGTTCGACCAGCGGTTCATCGTCAAAACAGTCATCGTCAAAACAGTATTAAGTACCGAACCAGATTGAAGTGGAGTCTGATTCCCGATACAATTGGTTAGTCAAGTCTTGTTTTCAAAACAATGTTCTTTAACAAGGTTGTGACTTGTGAGTTTAGATTTGACCAAATGTAATACAAAGATCTTAGAAATAAAGTAGATATAGAATAGAGAGTGTATGTGTTCTATCAATAAACAAACAAGTAATTATAATAATAATAATATATTTATATTAAGGTTTGTATTTTGTACTTACATAATCTTCTGTTAAATGGTTATACATGTCAAAGGATCATTGGAGTATTGGTGTCTAGGTGCGTAATATGTAGATTTTTCTAAGTGTTTGAGCGGTTTGAGTATCGCAATTAACAACAATTATAGTTATAGGAGTAATTTGGTGTTAAAAATAATTTTATAATTTTGCCAACTAAAATTATACAACCCTAACTGCTTACTACAGTTTTTAATTCACCCATGTAAAAAACTAAAGTCTTACTTAAAGAACAAGTATTAATAATGTGGCGCACTAATAAAACGTCTTAGTTAAGCTGGTTCGTATGAGAAAAGATTGCTCCTTCAAGTTGTATAATATAAGGTAGTTGGTCTTTTTCTCCTTACATATTGATGGTTAAGTATATTGTTATCCGAGACTAGTATGTTCGTATACTATGATATATTTGATATTACTGTTAAAATTTTTGTTTAAAACTTAAGTAAACTGAATCAAACAAAAAAAATTTAAAAAAAATGAGTGAATACTAAGTCACGAGTTGATTCAAGTTATTAGCAAGCCGACAGACGAATTCCAGCTTTGATTTGATGCTAAAGTTGCACCAACTCAACTTGAGCTTGCTCGTTAAGAAATTATATGGTAATTTAAATATATAGTGTTTTATTATAATTAAATACATATAACTTACTTTTAAACTTACTTTTAAATATTAGGCTCATTTAGAATTCTTGATACTCAATGGTTAAGCCTAAATCACCGGTTCTATCAACCAAGACCATGTCCCACAAACCACCGTATTTTGGAAGACCAAAAGAGGAGGAAAAAGAAAAGAGAACAACTACAATATTTTTCTAGAACTTGTTGAAAATCATATATAATAATAATAAAGCATTTCTTAAAAAATATATCAATTTTTGTATACCTTAAATTGTAAATGATATTGTTATATTTTGTTTAGCATGTAGTGGTTATACGAGTATATTCCTTGGTGAGTCAAAGGAGTTGTTACTTGTTAGCTTGAGTGTCAAATGTTTTAATTTTTTATTTGAATAAAAAACTAAAGAAGTATATAAATGAACTAGTAAATTTTAATTGTAGTTTTTAGTAGTGATGTAAATGAGACGAGTCAAGGCTTAGGTTGCCTAAGCTTGAAATTGACTTGGTTAGCATTTTTTTTATTATTTTATTTAAGCTTAAATTTGACTTGTTTAGCATGTTATTATTATTTTATTTATATATTTTTTATAGTTACTTTTATACGTATTTTATAATTATAATTTTTGTATAATAACATAATATATGTTATGTAATTATTTTTATCATAAATTTAGTTATAGATTCGATATATTTCTATCATATTAATATAAGATAGCATACTTTTATAGATATGATTATGATTGCGGTTGGGAGATAACCACCTAATGACTTGTTGCATCATGTTATAGACAGACAATAGCGATCTTATATATGTTTGGTGTTACGTGAAATTTACAATGAGATAACCCAAGAAACATTTTTATATATTTTTAAGACCAAAAATAAAATAAAATAAAAAACTAGAGTAAGAGCACATGAGTAAAATTCGCTGAAGCTAAGACTAACAATGGGCTATTAATCATTTCTATATAACTTGATAGAAGAGAACAAAAATCCCCAAAAGTCAAGTATTAAACCTCTCCGCGAGCCTGATGTAAGCGAACAAGCACAATGTCTGTGTTAAATGATGATCACATCTCCCCAGGAGGAAGTTGTGACGACCTCTTAGGGAGGACAAACGGAATTGCAATTATAAAACAGCAAAACGGTGGTATGGTTATTATGCGCAGATATACTACCATTCGGAAACTAAGGTTCCGAACACAACTACATGAGGGTTTGAGAAGAAAACAAAATCATAAAGCGTATCTCGAGAGAACCTAGAAAGAGAAACTAGAACAAATTGAAAAGAAAGAAGTTGCATGCTAAAACATCATCTAGAAGCAATATAAAGCCAACTGAAACATTAAACATTTGTAAGTGTTTGTGCTGAAATTCCCTGGTCGAACTATTAATTCACATAGGGTGAACGACGCAAGACCTGATTTTATGTTATGATGAGTAATTTCTTGTGTTTACTTTGGCAATATAACAATAGATTTGAATTTCATGTTATTGAAATTAGTGGCGGGGTAATAAAAACAAAAAAATAGAATTTTAAGTAAACTATGCATAATACTTTAATGTTTATAAGTTGTAACAAAATTTAGCATGGTCACATGTGATACTCACCCATTTTCACCAACCTCTGAGATGGATGTGATTCACCTCACTGATTTGGCTTCTAACTACTACACACGTTAAAGTTGAAAAAAGCTCTTTTGCTTTATTAATTGTCCAATTAAATTAGTATTTAACGCTGTTCTTTTATGTAGTAAAGTATAATAAGTTTTTATTTATTTATTTATTTATTTATTTATTTTTATAATTCGTAGTTGAAAGTTCACTTCCACTATTGTATTTAATTAATCCTATATGAGGGATAACGGACCACACCTGATATCTAATTAATAAAGATAACTTATTATTTGTTTTCACCATCTCTAAATTATAAGAAAATCGATGTGTATATTATCAGTGATCGAGTCGATGAAAACTAAAACCAGATCAACTTCAAAACCTGTTTTTAAAGAAAGAGAATTATCGGATTATATAACTACCAGTTCACCGAAACTAATTTCAAAGGGATACATATTCACACTAACGGGTCGGACCCGAATCGGTTTGGGTTCGGTTTAGGAACCTTGGTGGATGTTCATGAGTTCATCTACCCTATTGAGCCATTGGGCCTGTTAATAATGTAATGGGCTGGGCCGAAGAGCTTGTTCGATTCTGTACAGCTTCATGCCTACATGATTCATCTTCCTATTTTTAAGAGATTTTGAATTTTGATTTTAGTTGCATACATCTTCTTTGATTTTTGTAAGATTTACTGGACCACTGCAGTATGCAGAAAAATAATTCAAGTTAAATGGATCTTAAAGTTCTTCGATATTTTTTTAATTTTGTATGTAGTTTGTCTTATAACAATTAAATCGATTTTACACTTTTCCTCAACATATTCGCACATGAAGGCCCACGAACTTCTTTGTAAAACCATTCATGCTGATTAATTTATAAAATTTGAAAAAAGAAAAGAAAAGTTTGGGGCGTAAATGATTCGAGTAGCTCGTAAACTATTCAAGATCCGCTTATCAGAAACTCAAATTGAACAAAGTTTATATGAGTTCGATTCTAAATTGGAGCTCATTAGATAAACGAGCTCCAACTCCAGTTTCATATTTTGAACTTGATTAAGCTTATGAGTTTAAATGACCTATTATTTACTTGTACTAGTTTTCATTTATATAATAGTTGAATATTATATCGGTCCATAATAATTGTTGTGGCATATAGAATTATGTTCATATTAACAAATAATAATAATATATATATTTGTATTTATACATGTATAAATATTTAGACACGACCTTGAATGAGGGCACACTCTCCAAAATTTAATGAGTCGCGCCCAAGCTTAAGCTTAGAATAGCCCGCGATTTACAAGCCTTTTAAACCTTCACACTAAAAGGCGATATATAAATTTTATAAATTTGGCACATTTGAAAAATAAAAATGCCAGAAAATTTCCATAAGATAATTTTTGTGGCTAAAGCCTAATGGAGACAAACGCAATGGTGGTAAAGAAAATATTCAAATGTGACATTTGACATGGTGTTTGAGTTGTTTTGTGTCTGTTTGACAACTTCTGAATGATTAAGTGTTGAACCAATAAGAGATCTGAACCATTAAGTGCTGAACCATTAAGAGGTCTGAACCATTAAGCGTTAGTATATCGTTTAACTATTCAAATGCAAATGTCTGACCAATTCAGATAAAAGGTCTTAACCATTCAACATTAGATCTTTTAACCATTCAGCACTAGTATAATGCTTAACCATTCAGAGGCAAATGTCTGAACCATTCAGACATCTGCTTGCGAAACAAACAGTCTGAACCATTAAGTGTTGAACCATTTAGACATCTGAACCATTAAAATGTTGATTAAGAAGCTGCCAAACAACCTCTTAGTCTTGTAAATGCTCAAATGTCTTGCTCAAAATTATGGATTTACCAGAAAATTATATAAAGTGATTCTATAAATATGTTGTAACTTGTAACATGTTTTCCTTGATTTGTGTGTGCCATCCTTGTGCACAAATCATGTTAATCTTCTATGTATCATTCCATTTTCATCGAATATAATTAGTGTAATAACATATAAATATCGGTATAAAAAGTCAAACTTAAAAAAGTCTGTTATAAAAATCAAATTTTAAAAAGAATTACAATAAAAATTTTAAAAAATAAGTTTCAAAGAAATATTATACACAAACACACACACATATAATATTATCTTAAAAGTCATACCAGTTTATATTACAAGTTATTTTATGTAAGATATTATGTGATAGGTGATTAACATTACCTGTTTATATGTGGGTATATGGTTTAAAATTAAAATGGTGAGGGGGAAATTTGAAATGAAAGGAGTAACAAGTGTCATGATGCTTTTTCTTTCCTTTTTTAACAGCTTGTTATATGCTTTTTCTATCTTCATTCAATTTTGGTGGGATAGACTTTCAAATATGTAGCTGGTAGTTGAAACAGTTAAAAAGCAGCTACTCAAAGTCACACACCTCGTAACATAATGTTAAATACCACCTTTTTATCTGTCATTTCTTTATACATTTAGTTAAGCTATTGGAAATTACTAAAAAAACAAATACAATATATGTTATTTAACAGTTTAGCACATAACCTTCAAACGATGTAGTGATTAGGGAGGGATGTTCATGGTTTGATTTTGTAAGTCTTGATGGGTTTATAGGATGAACTGCCGAACTGGTAACTACGGTTTATGGTAAACTAACCAAAGGTCTAAACCGGGCAAGTTGCATGGGTTGCCCCGACCAACATTTGCTTTGAAATTTTACAAAATGATAAGTTAAAAAAGAAATACATTTTACCTTTCTAGTCTCATAGAGATTTATGAAAAAAATAAAGAGAAAAAGTTTAAGAGCATGAAATCGATTGGATTAATAATCTATACATATTATAATGAAGAAAAAAAAACTTATACCTCTACTAGTTGTTGAATTCATATGTGTGAAAAAGCAATATTTTTATGTATTTTTTTAGTAAATCTAGATTAGTACTACTTACTTGGCTAGTTTCAACCCATTAACCGTAAACAACCATTGAAACCCAATTATTTAAACCTTAAATCAAACAGTATCACTCCTAACCTGGCCGAATCGACCAATTCAGACTGGTTTAAAATGTATTATCAGTTTTAATCATCTCTTCCCTAATAGTGATAAGCGTTTAAGTCCCCACGATTGAGTAGTAGTCACCTTAGAAATAATCAAATAACCAAAAAATACTTTCACTCATATGGCCTGCTATTGTTTGAATATCTTGTAAAATATGAAATTTGTGCCAAATGTTAGAAAAAACAAAAAGGGCAAAAGACAGAAGAGGACAATTCTACAGGGTAGTGGTCCAAAAGGGTATTAAAGTAAATCACATAAAAAGAGAGGGCATTGATTATTCCTTCACAATGACTATATAAAAGGCCCATCATATAGTTGTTTCTCATGCACAATCACACAAATCTTTTGAATCTTTGACACATATTTTGGTGCTTGTTTTGTGTTGCAAAGAAGATGGTTTCAAAGGTTGATGGAGTGATGAAGAAGAAGCAACAATGGAAGAGAAGTCAAATCCAAAAAAGTCAAAGTTATCGAAAACCGACAGCGATGAAATGCAACAAAAGCAACATACCCAAGTTCAAAAGAAGTACTTGTTTTGAAGATGATGGTGTTTCGTCCGCTATGTTGTTGCTAGCTTGCATCGCGTGTCACACTTCTGCGTGTGTATAATCGTTTCAAGATGGCGATTCTTCGTCTATTTTCTTGTTAGCTTTGGTTGTGTGTCATCTTTGTAACTATGGTGCAATAGTATCAAATTCATAAGTATTATGAATTTTAATGTTGATAAAATTTATATTTTCACTTGATGTTGATAGCAAAAGCAACAACTGCAATGGACCGAGACATCTTGACATTGCCTCTATGAATTAAACAAATTCTTTTTTAAAGTATAACGTGCAATGATATCATGACCCGACTTAGTACATTAGCACATGTGGTTAACCTGCAGTGCAATCTCATGAGCACCTCTAGCCTCAAAGGTTGAGTTGTAATATCTGCTAACTTACCCTTCGAATCGCGATGCACAGGCTTAACCAAATAGGCTAATTAAGTCGGGTCACGACCTTCTAGTGGCAGTCATATACACATGATTTCCCCCCTCCTTATCCTAGAAAAAAACCTGGTACAATTGGACTTTTTGACTTGAATAAAATCTATCTCCGTTAGAGCATTCACCATAGGTTTTTTATTTTGATATGAGTGTGTGCCTTATAAAATATATTTGTGTTAGAGCATTCACAGTATGGGATGATTGTGAGTGATTGTAAGTGAATGAAAGAAAAAATTTACGAGGGTTGTACCGTAATTTTCCATATTTGAGGAAACACAGTACAATTCCATAAATTTTTTAATATTTTAAATGGTTGTGAATGAAGGAGATGGAAAATATAATAATAAAGATGCAAAAAAAGTATTATTTAATTAAAAGAGAAAGTAAAAAAAAGTACTGTTTTAATGTAAATACGAGGATTGGGGATGAAGAAGCTAGTGTGAATACTTTAAACATGTATTTACTTAATAGATAGGCTACAATGTATTGTGAATAAAGCTCGAGGACTAAATATGTAAATAATAAACGTAACAACTTAACTAATCGTTTAAGAGTTAGTTAGGTTGTTAATGTGAGTAATTAAGCAAGGATCAACAGAGCTCATCACTTCTTTTCCTATTCTTCTCTAGAGTTTCAAATAGCTCGATGCCAACTCGTAAAAAATCAAAAGTATTTTGCTTGAAATCAACTCGGTTGCAAATGAGCCAGTTTAGTTTGGCTTGGTTTGTAAATGAATTGAGTTCAAGCTAATCCTTACTCGAAATCAACTAATTATGCTATGCATTCGGTACTGTAATATATTTTATTTAATCGAGCTTATTTTGTGAAGTTCTCTATATTATTAAAGGTTTTAGTTTTTTTTAATAATATTATAAGACCCTCACAAATATTCAATTCGAGGATCCGAGACTCCAAGTAATGGTCACGAGGTAAAGTTGTTTAAATAAATCGAAGCTCACTCACAAATAATTCATTTGAAATCGACTCCGTTGTAAATGAGCCAACTTGACTTGGTTTTTAAAGTAGCCAAGTTCAAGGTGACCCTGACTTTGTTTTGTAAACGAGCCGACTTGACTTGAGATTAATTAGTAATGATAATACCGAAAGAGAAAATCCAAAATATCTTAGGACTGGTATTTAGAGATATGAAACTAGGTATGATGTTAGTTTTAATTTTGCGCGTTTGAGATAAGTACGAGACTAGGTGATACCTAAGTTGTTTACCCAGATCAAAATAAAATATGTTAATATATTATATAATATCAAAAAGATATGAGAAATAGCATGTTTAACTCGTTAGAAATTTGACATTATTATATTGAACTGTTAGGAGTATAGTTGAGCATTTATACGTCAAGGCTAAACCAAGTTTAAGATCGATTACGAGTGATGAACATCCCAACAGGTAATTCTAACCGCATTAGACCAAAATGATATTGGGGTAAGCTGGATAGGTAATAAGTTATGGGTCCCAAACCAACTGGTGTAGTATCAGCTAGATATGGGACACAAACGTTATTAACATTTAAGAGTAACACAACCTGCAGCTTCTTCAAGAGTTGAACTGTTTTACATTGTACATAGTTAATGGACTTTCAAGTTTCAGGGTGTTTTTTTTATATCACAACTCCTAAAATATAGGATGTAATGGGCAAAACTTAAATAATCTACGAGTTGTCCCACCAAAATTCGAACTCACAATTTTTAGATGAATTGAAGTGAGCACAATTGACACCAATCTAACTAGTACCTAATTATCACCCTTTTAATGTTTCAAGTATCCTTTCAGTTTACGTAGTGGCAGTACATTTTAATGAACTTTCAAGTTTCTCTAAATAGTGTTTAATACATAAGACTTTTGATATATTTTTTTGTGTTAAAATTAGATTATTATTGAGTTATTATCTTCTATAATTGTATTCTACGTACAGTAAGTAAAAAAATTAAATTAAAAAAATAAGGGGAACTACCCATTTAGTTTTTATATTTTGATCATTATATCAGATTTTAGAAAGATGAATATTCATGGTTTTTATATTTTCAGTTAAACCATACTGAATAAAATGGTTTAGGGTTTATACCCAAAAACCATGGGTAAAAATCAAAACCGAATTGCATGACTTTAGGCTATGGAGCATTTTATACTCGGGTCTTTGATTACTATGAGTTATAATGTACAAACGATTGTGATTTGCTTAAAAATACAATACAATACAACAAGTCAGTTTTTTAAGTTTATAACGGTTGAAACATTATCATTATTTATTTATCTTGACAGTGCATCTTATATATTTATTGTTATTAGGGTACACTAAACTTAAACTGTGAAAAGAAAGCATTATTGACCTAAATCTGTTAAAACAAAAACTATGAAGTCTCCTTATTATAAAAAGAAAAAGAACATATTCGTCAATCGCGCTGCAGACCGATGCAACAACAATGCATTTCATATTTGTTTGTTGATGGAAAGAACCTAGGATTGTAGGACAATTCAAAAGGGCCAAAATAAGAAACATGTTTGTTCTGATGCATAGAGGAAACCAATTACTCATTTCATCTAGTGATCACAATATCTAATACGAAAAACATCGAAATTACTCTAAGCATGCAAGTAAGTTGCGGCTAAAGGAAAGAGACCACGGCAAAAACTCGATGTGACTAGAGTACATATGATTACCCAACGTTTATATATTTGATAAGAAATATTTGTATTTACACTGACAGATTTAAATACATGATAGGTGTTCATATATGTCATCCTATTTGTATATTATATATTCAACCCGTATGGTATATTATATATAATCATTCATACAGGTCAGGGACGTAAAATTTTTAAAAAAGTTTTGTAAATTAACTCGTCTTCCAAAAACCCTCAAGAACAAGTCAACAGTCATTGATTAGGATAAGCAAAAAATGAGTATATTATATTAATTAAGCAACAAGTTACCATGACAATATATTGTTTGAATAAATGGCCATTAATATATTTCTTATCTATTGTTTGTAACGAAATAATTATATATATTTACACAATTTTTCTCGAATCCTACCAATAACTTACTATAAATTAAATTTTACTCGGTATCCTTTAATTTTTATACATGCACACATATACAAACATATGACCAGATTTCTAGTAGTAGAATAGTATTGAAGATATAGAACATTACAAAATAAGATCATAACAAATGTTTTTAAAGATTATAAAGCAGTATGAGTCTATGAGATATAATCATAGATTGAACTTACTAAACAGTTTTGACCTTAAAACAAGCAAAGACGAAAATACCCTCGCAGGATGACAAGCATAGGCATTCATTTGAGGGAACCACCTTTAAAACATTCCACCACAACTTTCAGCATCAATGCTACCACAAAACCACCATCACCGCCACTAACAACCATTGAAACCGCCATCATAGCACCACCACTGGATGTCATAAGAGTTAAAACATAAGTCCTTAGGTCCTAAGTGGTGAATGATCTAGACATACATTTTCACTTTAACCTATTCAATTCAATATCACTAACAGAATGGATAAAAATTAAAGGTAAACTCTATATATCAAAATCTTTACATGTTTGTCTTAACTCAAAATCAAGGAACATCTAGGCATCTAAAACAAGGTCAAAGGAAATATATATGAGACTTTAGGGCAAGTCTAAAGCATCCACAATAAGAAAACTTAAGAAACCTCTAAAACGTTCCTGGTTAGCATTTATATACAAAAACACTCTTCAAATATACTAAAAACTTACCTAATAAGGAGAGTTAAAAATATCGTATGATCATATCCAATCTTTAAACAATTCTCTCTCTCTCTCTCCCTCTCTCTCTCTCTCTCTCTCTATATATATATATATATATATATATATATATATATAGGATTGGGTTCATGTGAAAACCCAAAGTAATTATGAGAACTCGTTAACCCATATGGACCAATCAGCAATTGACACATCAGCAACATGAAAAAGCATCTGTCAGAGATATGTCTGTCTTTTTACAATCCCCTTCATTAAATGCATGTAATTTTTTTATATTATCTTTTGTATTATTAATGTACAAGTTTCTTTTTCACCAATTTCAATGTCATCAATAATTTACGTATGAAACATTGTACTTTTTTTGAATTTTTTTAAATTTATGATTTTTTTAACTTACCATCTTCTTTTTTCCTTTATATTCATTTTTCATTATAATTTAAACTTCTTACATTCATCATATTTTCCTCCTTCCAACCTATGAACCAAGCTTTACCAGGAACACCAATGTGATAATCAACCAAGAACACGAAGAATCTCAGATGAATATGGGTGTTTGCTTTTGTTTGCTTTTATCTACAAATGTATTTTTCATCGATCAACACCCTCCCTTATTGATTTGGGTTTTTGTGTTAGTTTTCGTGTTTGTAATCTAGATCCAGATTATAACGAGATACAGGTCTAGACTGTTTATGATCTTAGTTTTTGATGTGGGGTTTCTCATACACAAGTCAAGACTACAACAAGTAAATAGGTTAATTTTTTTGGGTTTTGTTGTTTAATTTCGTTTCTCATACACCACCGAATCAACCCAGCCTACTAAGGTGATTCAGATTTGGTTCAAATCAACCTATGTTTTTCATTAACTGACCCACATCTCTTCTCCACAAATGCAATCAGGTATGTTTATAGGCTTTATGTAGATCAAGGATTTTTTTAGTGATTCAATTTCACATGTTGATTTGCACAGGTACTCGTTTCTTCTCCAACACGGTTACAACTGCTGTAGAAGCTTTCAGGTATGTTTACAGCTGTTTTGGTATAATTTCGCTACAGTAGTGTAATTAAATGGTAATTTTTTTTGTTATAGTAGTATATTTTTTATTTGTTTATTTTATTACAATAGTGTAATTACAAAGGTTTTTTGTTGTTACAGTGGTGTAATATTGTTATTTTGGTTTAATTACAATGTTCAAATTTCGTTACACTGGTGTAGTTACATGATTTAATTTCGTATGGTTGTCAGGTTTTTGTAATCATGACGTTATTGATAGTTTCAATGGTGTAATATTGGGTGTAGAAGTTTTTTTACAGTGGTGTAACAATAATGTAAGTATTTTGTTGCACCGGTATAGTTTCATTAAGTCGGGTAAAATATACAAATGTGGAAAGATTATATAAGAATTAAAGAGAAAAATATGATAAATTTAATGATGCAATCTTTATAAAAAATAAAATTGTATAAAAAGCTATAAAAGTTTCAAAAACAAAAGGATTTGAACCCAGTTTATAAGGTTTTAATTTTATTGTTTTTTATACATGTTTCTTTTATGTAATTCACTATAAGGAATTATAATAATGTAAATCATTATACATTCAAATAAACATATTGTAATTAATTGTAACTAAGAATGTTGCATCATGTTACATCACTGTAACATTGAAATTACATCCATACCATACATTTGTCTATAAGTTACAGTAATGTAATAGTAACGTCTGAAACATAAATTTAAAAATTTTCGAGACTATATTGGAATTAAAGTTACAATACAATAATGTAAAATTTGTTTACATTACATTATGCAACATTTTGTTATTAAGTTACTATGATGTAACATTTTGCCCCTCTCCATTATTACTATTTACAATGATGCAACATTTTGTTATTAAGTTATTATAGTACATTACATTGTATTTATAATACATTTCACTTTTTGTTAATGTAAATGTAGCATTGTATTAGTTACATTGGATTAATACATTACGCTAATGTAGTGTAATGTAATGTAATATGATATAATGTAATGTAAGGTTTAATGTTAATTTGTTTAATAATGTTTTTTGCATCATATCAATGGATGATGATGGATTGAACGTGTGAAGTTAGAGGTATTATGAGCATTCGTTTAAAGAGCATATTGGTTTGCAATTAATGACTCCTTTTGGTTATCACAAAGACATAAAGCCCTTTGTATCATCTCGTGAATACTTTACTAACATGAATTTAGTTACATTAAGTTATTATGTTACAGTATTTTATATCACATTACAATACTTTACTAACATAAATTTAGTTACATTAAGTTATTATATTACAGTAATTTACATCACATTACAATGACATACATGTGTGGTGGAAAATATTAGTACACTAATATAAAATTAAGTTGCAAGCATATCGTATTTTAAGTTGTTGATAGTATGGTGATGGTGGAACTTGATGTGTCGAGAATATATACTATAGATGTTTATTTGAGGTT
>BJCM01061684.1:0-22593 GCA_018326385.1 Flaveria bidentis
TGATGGTAAAAAAATTGTGGAAAATTATTTGGTTTTTGAGCAATACCCTTTGACTCATGCAATTATAAAAATAACAGACTAATCATGAATGATCAAGTGTCATAATATTTTCAACCGGCGATACGAAAGCATGATATATCGTCAAAAAGAACCAACCGGCGATACGTACACATGTTGTATCTCCGGCGTATCGCCCAAAAATTAAAAAAATAATAATACCGCCTATTAACCATACATCATGATTAGGTACCGCTAAAACAAAAATAAATAAAATTTAAAAATATAAAATAAGGTTGGCGATACGTATCGCCAACATATCGCCTTGTAATTAATCTCAATTATTATTTCACTTAATTATAAAAATAACACTTCTACTATGATTTTCTTCTGTCTATTTGCGTGAAATTCATTAAATAATACTCATTAGAATATTAGATTACCAAAACAATAATATGAAGAAAAAAAACATCATACATAATATTACAATAAAATCATTACAACGTGCTGAATAAAAATACATATATTAATACAAGTATACAAACTTTTTTATATGATTTTGTTTTAAAAATCATTACAACTTTTCTTCTTATTAACAAAAATTCATATATTACAATAAAAATGCATATATTTACTAGCCAATATTACATATCAGGAATTAAAAAAAAGTCTTCTTCATCTTTTGTTTTAAAAAATCTATATGATTTTGTTATAGTATATCTACATGTACTCATCTAATTGATATATTGAATGATAATGTTTGTATAATTTTTATAAATCTTATAACTAATTATCAAATTGTGTTTTACGTGATCAGGCAGTTTATATCTTTATTGTATATTAAGAAATTCAACAAATAATAATACATATTATTTTTATAAATTGAGAAAAATAATTTTTTAAATAAAAAACTGTCGGCGATACACCAGGTGTCGTATCTCCGGCGTATCTCTGGCCAAATAAAATTTATTTATTTTTCATCTGGCGATACACAAATGGTCTCGTATCGTTGGCGTATCTCCAGGAAAAAAAATAATTTTTCAACTGCCACGTGGACGATATCACATGCATTGGTATCGCTATGTGACGATACAATAATTATTTATAAAAACCATTTGGTCAATGGATATAATTGAAAATACACTTAATCAATTGGTTATTTAGTAATTTTCCCCTAAATTTGGTGCCAAGTGAAAAATGTTGCTTGTGCCGTCCAGAAAAGGAAAAATGTTGCTTGTGACGTGATAATAATTACATAGTGTTTAATGATTGCTTGAATACTAATTATTATATTTATTTAATTTTAGAAATATATATATAATATGTAAACAAAATAAATTAATCAAATAAATAACATAGAACATAAATATTAATATTATTCTTTTAAACATTACATCATATTTAAATTTTAACCAATACAAAGAACAAAATAAATACTTAAACGATACAAAATATCAATACTATTGTTGTATTTTATAATTTACCCGAATCTTTGCTTAACTTTATCAATTATTTTTTGCTTCCGACCCATCAAGTGGTCGTTTTCATCCAGAGTAGTTTCATATTGTTTTTTTTTTGTTTTCCTTTTGCTATATATCTTTGTTTTTCTTTCTTAAATTGTATCTTGTATATATGTCGTATGCTCTAATTTCTCATCATCTCCAATATCACTTCCAAACTTTCCTTGTACGTGTTCATCTGGCATGGGTCATTTACCATTGACTCTCTCGTGTGGGCATTTGGGTTCATCCGGAGTTGAGGCCATGTTTTTTCAAACTCCCAGTGTGTATCATTGAGGTTTATTTAACGACAAGCATCAGAAGTAGATTGATCACTATCTGATATTCGATCTTACACGTTTGCTTGAAGAGGATGATTATAACATTAAGGGACTGGGGTGCTACTTCATGGTATGCCTCATAACGTTCCCCACACCGATTCGAGCAAATGTCGATTTGTATGTGTTTCTATACTACAATACTTTTATTCTCTTCGCCACGATGAGCTTTTCTATTTTTCCATAAGCAGCAAAAAAAACATGGTGATTATGTCAAAAGGAATTTTATATTCCCTAACACAAACTTAATTACCTTAAACTATACGTCGAATCCATGACCACGATGAAAGGATTGAATATTTTTTTATTAATTTATTGTACAATGTTTACAAACAATTTATAGAGAATATACAAGAGGAGTCATAACTATCCATTGAATGTACAGGAGAAGTTTATGGAACTAAATAAGTAAAATATTGAATAGCATAATCTGTTCCTTGAGATAAGTGTGACAGCTTGATTGTATCAATCATGTATCAATTAGGATCTATATTCCTTATACACCCCCGCAAGATGAAGGATCCGTCGGATACACCAATCTTGGACCGATTACGAAGAAAGGGTGCTCTCGTTAATGGTTTGGTGAGCATGTCTGCTAATTGATCTTGAGAGCTAATATGGAGAACCCGTAACTGTCCGACCGTAATTTGTTCTCTAACAAAGTGATAATCAAGTGCAATATGTTTCATCCGTGAATGATATACGGGATTGGCACATAGGTAGGTAGCACCGGAGTTGTCACAGAACAATGTTGGAGTCTTCATCATAGTAAAACCGAGTTCATGCGGCCTTATATTCGGCTTCGGTTGAGGAGCGTGAAACCGACTTTTTACGAGTGGACTTCCATGAAATAATATTAGTGCCTAGGTACAACATGTAGGCAGTGGTGGACCTACCAGAATCATGGACACCGCCCCAATCCGAATCTGAGAAAGCCAAGAGATCGAGCAAGGAGTTTCGATTTAAAAACAGGCCATGATGAATGGTGCCTTTAAGATAACGAAGGACACGTTTGAGGGCTTGCCAATGTGTTTGGCGCGGTTGGTGCATAAATTGAGAGAGTTTGTTAATGGCGAAGGAAATATCTGGGCGGGTGAATGCTAGATATTGGAGAGATCCTACGAGCTGCCGATATGGTGTTTCATCAACCGTAGGGGAAGAGTCAAAACCGGATAAAGGTTATGTGGCACTGAGTGGCGTAGTAACATCTTTTGCTCCATCCATTTTAAACTGATGCAAAATGTCTTGGATGTAGCGATGTTGTGATAGAAAAAGACCCTTTGGTGTGGGGATTACTTCAACGCCTAGAAAGTGATGGAGCATACCAAGATCCTTGATAGAAAATTTGCGGCTTAAAGCCTTGATAAAATGATCAAGAAATTGAGAGTTGTTGCCCGTAAGAACTATATCATCTACATAAACCATGAAGTAACAAGTGATATCTTGATGTTTGTAGATGAAAAGAGAGGCATTAGCTAGGGATTTTCGAAATCCAAAGCGAAGAAGGAAGTTTGCAAGTTCAATATACCAAGCATGTGATGCTTGTTTTAAGCCGTACAAGGATTTTTTTAGCTTACAAACGTGATTAGGGTATTGTGGATTAACATAGCCTGGCGGTGGAATCATGAAGACGTCTTCATGAAGTGTTCCATGAAGAAAGGCGTTATTAACATCCAATTGACGCAATGGCCAGTTTTTTGTAAGTGCGATAGACAGGATGGTCCGGATGGTGATCGGTTTAGTGACGGAACTAAAGGTGTCGAAGTAGTCCTTTCCATGTTGTTGAAGGAACCCCTTCGCTACAAGACGTGCTTTGTATTTTGCAATGGAGCCGTCTTGATTACGTCTAATTCTAAAAACCCATTTGCAACCAATTGGTTTGTCAGATGTGGCGGGAACAAGCTCCCATGTTTGGTTTTGAAGTAACGCGTTGAACTCAGAGTCCATAGCAGCGCGCCATTGTGGGTCCTTAGATGCTTGGTTGTGAGTTGTAGGTGGTGGAAGAGGGTGGAGAGTAGTGTTGTTAACTGTGTGAGAGTTATAATATTTTGGGTTCAGTTTTCTAACTCGTTGAGGCCGAGTGAGAGCAGCAGGGAGAGAAGTGGTTTCGGTTGTGGAGGATGGTGGTTGGCTATCGGCAGGAATAGTGTTGGAGTCGGATGGGGATGTTGGTGTGGTAGTAGATAAATTAGATGTGGAGTCGGATGTGTGTATTGAAGAATTAATTGGAAAGTTCAAGTGGTTTAGATACAATAAAAGAGTTTTCGCCAAAGGGTAATTTATGACTTTTATTTAACAAACATGCATCACAATGAAAAGAACTATCAGACATATTATTGTAAACAAGTCCTAACTTATTTAGTAGGCGCTTTAGAACTTGAATAGATGGGTGTCCGAATTTGTGATGCCACGAAAGGAGAGAGCTAGACAGCTTAATGCTTGAATGAACTTGCTTGGGAGAATGTCGATAGTTGGGTGTTGCATAGTAAACATCATCAATGTTCACTCCCTGCATTAGGTGCGCACCTGTGCGAAGATCCTTAGCCAAAAAATGAAAAGGAAAAAATTCAACGGAAACTTTTTTAGTTTTGCAAAGTTTGGCAACCGAAATAAGATGATTACGTAGTTTAGGAACGATTAAGACATTGTGAAGTTGTAAAGAACGAGATGATGTAGGAATAGAAGAGTTGCCAATGTGAGAGATGGAAAGGGTATTACCATTACATAGAACGATCTCATCGGGACCCCGTATTCGGAGAGGTTGTGCATGAAGGCTTGGTTGGGTGCGGCATGATCCGAGGCACCGGTGTCAAACATTAGCGAGGATGATGCACTTTCCATGGATAAGTTGACTTGTGGATTTGAGGATGACCCGACAATAGCAATGTTGTTGTTTTGCAAAAACCGCGCAAGCTTCCGACAATCCTTGGTATCGTGTCCTGGAATGCTACAAAACTAACAAAAAGATGGTTACGGTTAGTACGATAATTCGTCGGTTGGCCTCCAATGGTAGGTGGAGCAACGGTGGATCGCGGCCCAAATTGATTGGTCCGGTTAGAAAAACGTCTCGGGCCGGTGTGAGAACCAAAATTGGTGGACCGTGAAAAATTTCATGGCCCGTGTCTCTATGTATTATTAACCGTAGAAATTAGGGGTGTGGGTTGGGATTCCTGTAATGTGCGCTCATAGTCGATTAACTTTTGAAACAGATCAGAAAATGTGATTGGTGTATCACGAATCTTCAAAGCAGCAGTGATTTGCTTATAATCTTCACCCAATTGAGCAAGTATATGAACAATGAGATCATCATCATCAATTGGTTTTTGAGCGAGTGTGAGTTCATCAGCAATACTTTTCATCTTGTGGAGAAATTCCGCAACAGGCTTGTTCCCTTTGCTGTTGGTAGCGAGTTTGGATCGAAGCGAGATAATCCGAGAGCGCGATACACCGGCATAGCTTTCGGTTAAGCGTTTGAACAATTGATGGGATGTTTCAGCAGAGGATACAATGGGTTGGATCGTATCCGAACAGCTTCAAAGAAGAGCCCCAAGAAGAATTTGATCTTGTAGAAAACCATGCACGGTATTCGGGATTCGGTTTACCGTCACGAACTTTCAAGGCGAATGGCGTTTCTCAACTAATGAGTTTGAGAAACACTTTGGCGGACACTTTGCGTATGACAACCGTAGGAAACCTTTCCTTATGTCCGACTTTCCTACACGCGATCAAAGTGATTTCGTGCCAGATAGATTCATCGGTGAACGCAGGAAAGAAAAGATGATTTTTTTGACGTATAAGTAATCTTGAAACCGCAATTGAAGTGGTTGTTGGGAGATGTTCCAATGAGGCTGCTATGTTGGAGACAGTAGAAAGACTTGATGGGAATTATTTATACACTAATTTGTATGGATTACCGGCGTAAGAGATTGATTTCGGGTGGGGAAAGCCTGTGAAAGTAAGTGTTGGTGGTCCTCTAAAGATTGATTTCGAGATTGATTTCCAATGAGGTTTAACTACTAACTCTTTTTAGTATAAAGTTTGGGGACTATGGTATCAGTTTTGTAACGAGTATGGGGTCTAATGTTAACTTTCATTAAAAAAATTATAAGTAAAAAATTCAATAACTAAATGGTAAATTAAATTATTATTAAATTTTAACACAACCGAACTTGCATTAAAACCTTATTACTATCAATGTGGGTCTTGTTTATTTGATAGATGTTTTGCCTCTTAGAGATCGATGAGGTATTTGGTTTGAACCCAGACATAATAGTAAATAAATTTGGGGTAATTTATGCCTTTAAAAAAATCCTGTTATTACTTAGAAAAGATGCTTGTTGAGTTGGGCGGCCAAGTTCTAACAGAAGGTTACGAATCCAACATAATTCGGCGACTGCATTTGCCACCCTCGATACTCCGCCTCTGCAGTGGACCGGAAAATTCTAGTCTGCCTTTGAGAAGACCAGGAGTTTATAGATTTATTAATTTTATCAATCGGTTTCCTTGTGCTGGTTTTTAATTTAAAAGAACAAATTCTTGAAATACTTCTTGACGAGCGCAGAAGACTATTGAGTATACTCGTCTTACCCCAGATTATCATTCCTATCACATCACCACCCTCGTCCATCATTCAACTCGTCTACCAAGAAAGAAAAATACTCATCGTTTTCATTCAACCTCCTTTTGCTTTTATGCCATCTTTTTAGAACCATACCGGATGGTAAACCAGTTGTCTTCCCGGTTTATTGGTCGATTGTTTGAACCGGATGAAGTCAAAAAAAAATAAGAGGTTAATATTAATAAAATATAAAATAATAAATTACTATACATTTTGATATGGATATTTTATTTTTAACAAGATATGAAGACTTAAATAATTAAATATGGATCATGGAATACTAAACTAAAATTTAAAAAATTAAAAATTAAAATAAAATTATGAAATCCGGTCCAATCATTATGTCCAGTTAACCGGTCCGACAAGTTCAAATGAAAAAAATCTACATATGTAATGCTCTAAAGTCTAAACTTCCAGTTTCGTATGGGTAAAGCTCAAAGCTCTAACAACTAGTGAAAACCAAACAAATTAAAAAACAAGGAGCATAAGAAAAACAATTAATATATGCATATAATTTGATTTGATTATTACCCTATATATATATTATATAAAAAAGGAGTTTGATGAACAGTACTCGGGGGCATTTCAGGTATTTTAGTTTGTTCTTGAGTGTCGTGTTTTTTCTTTAACGTCACATTGATGTTTTTAAGAGATGTTAGATTGTGGTGGTGCCGGTGCCGGTGCCGGTGCCGGTGCCGGCAATGGCGACGGTGGCAGTAGCGTAATCACCGCCTTCGGTTCTCTCTGGTACACTCTTCACTGTATCGATTGTGGGTTCTGTTGTCGTTCCGCTTCTCGTCCGTGGTCGAGGTGGGGCAGGCGGCGGTTCCTCGATGGTTGTCAATGGTGATGGTGGTCGGTCATATTTGTTCTTCCGGTGATCTACGTTGAAATCGCTGGTGTTATGCGCCGCCACTCCTTTGGGTCTCTCTCGCGGTGAGAGCTCCATCGTCGTCATCGACGGTCGCTCCTTGGCGGCAATTACTGGTATCATCCTCCATCTTTCTTTATTTTATGTGGTTTATTGTTGGATCTACCTATCGTTGACTTTCAAGTGCGATGACTTTTAGCTATTTCATTGATGGCCTTAGGGTTTCCTTTTATTTAACATCCTAGTATCAAATTGGATTGAGTGTTTGATGTTTTACTTTTTGATCTGCTGCATGTCTGTGCCATTTTTGATGTTGTGCTTTTGGATTGCAGATATTGTTGGGCTTGACATGCCTTTATTCTATGCCATTTTTGTGATTATACAAACACCATATGTGGTTGTTTGAATTGATTGTGGTTCTATCTGTGCTATGACGAGCTGCATATGATAATGTTTTGGGGTTTTCAATTTGTTCTTTAATGTGATGCTGATTTGGGTGTATTTGGCTTCCATTCGTTGGATCGCATCAGTTTGTTTGTTGGCTATAATGATCCAACCATAAACATGTTGTTTTCCTAGCGTGGCAACCATGTGAATGGTTTCCAGCTATAGGCGATGGCCGGGTCTGAGCCAGTTTTATGTCCATGCTGTGATGTTTGGTGTGAGCTTCGATTTGTGGGATAGAACATTTGGCTTTATTTTGGGTGGTTCGTTGGCTATGATGATCGCACCAAAAACATGTTACGTTGTTCTGGCGTGGCGGCCATATGTAGATGGTTCGCAGCCTATGACAATGACCGGGTCTGAGCCAATGTTTAAAAAGCAAGTGAAACTTGTAGTAGTTTTTTGTTATGCTTTAATTTTCTTGGTTTGTGGTTGCTAATAAGATGACTGTGAAGAAAAATTTCATTCATGGCAAACATGTTTTGTTTGCACCACAATGAGAAAGAAGATTCGAGCCAAAAGTTCAAACCATTACGGTTTTTTTGTGTTGTGATTTAGAACACTCGCGCAACGCGCGAGGTTGTATCCCTCTAGTGTGATTTAAATGAGAGAGATATTATAGGAAAGGTTAAGAAAGAGAATAGTTTTAATTTTTAAAATGCAATCTTTCGTACTTAATTAATGGAATGGTTCAAAGTATTTCAAAACTAAAAAGTGTAAGAAATATTAACATGCTGACACGTGTTCTTTTGATTAAAATTAAGTTGGGGACAAATTGGTAATGTTTCCCATTATCAAGTTTCACTTTTTTTAACATGTATAACTTTTACGTACGACATTATTTTTTTAAAAAGTTATATCATAAACCAAACATTTTTTATATCTAAAATGCGTATAATGTTGATATAAAAAATAAAGTTTTTTTCACGCTTTTTAACTCATTGTGTAATTTCGTGAGGCCATTGTATAATTTTTTAAATTGATGAATATTACACAATTATTTGATATGGAATACACAATTGAGTTTGAAACATAAATAGTCAGTGTTCATATTGTGTTATTCAAAAATCATTATTTTAAAACACACAATAGTCAACATTAGATACAATAGGTAACACAATAACCAACATTAGACTCGATGATTAACAACACACATAATTAGTTGCTTGACAAGGATTACACCATGAAATGAGATTACATAATGAACTGAAAAACATAAAAAAAATGTCATTTTCAACATTGTGTTATTTGAAAATTATCATTTTAAAAAACACAATGAATAACATAATAGTTAGCATTAGACACAATGACTACCACTAGAATTGATAATTAGCAATATACACAATTGAGTTGCTTGATGAGGATTACACAATGATCTGATTAAGATTACACAATGAATAGAAAAAAACATACAAAAATTACATTTTCAGCATTGTATTATTTGAAATCACCATTTAAAAAACACAATGTTTAACATTAGACATAATGAAAACATAATGACTAGCACTATACTCTATGATTGACAATATACATAATGAATTGATTGATGAGTATTAAACAATGACGTGATAAAGATTATATAATGAACTAATAAAAGTAAAAATAAATTGCATTTTTAGCATTGTGTTATTTGAAAATCATTATTTTTTTTAAAAACACAATGTGTAACAAAAAGGTCAACATTTGCCATTGTGATATGATTAATATTACAAAATGACCTGATATTATACAATGAATTGAAATAACATGAAAAAACTTTGTTTTTTATGTATAAAAATTATAGGTGTTTTATCGACAAAAACACTTAGTTTTAAAAAAATAATGTTGTATGTAAAGTTATGAACGCTTAAAAAAATGAAACTTAAAAATATGTTTAATACTAAAAATACATACTAAAATACACTTGGTATATCATTTAAAGTTTAAATTGTTTACCATTAAGTCATCAAATTTTCTTAGATCTTTAATTTAAGATGTAATATATAATAATGATTATCACCCTTTCTGGATTTTCTTTTACTTTTTTATAATAACCCCACTAATTATATTGTCTTGAACATTGATCAGATGTTTTTTAGATTGTTATAAGCTAGTCTTCCTACTTTTGAAGTAGAATGGAAATTTTGAAATGATCATTTTCCATTTATACTTAGTTGTTATCCATAATATTTATATAGTGACAAATGTTTACTACTTTAAACAACTAATCAAATGATCTAAAGTTAATGCCTTAATTTTCACTCGTCAAACCACATTTGTCAAAGTCGACATCTTAAAATATTTCAAAATTTATTTATTTTCGTTTGCAATAGCCGCAACAATTAGTTGTAGTTAAGTGAAAAATAATATCAAAGTTTTCGAACCATTAAACTCATCAAACATCATGCTTGCTCCGTCAAATCATTAACTTTTAACTTTAGGTAAACTCAAATTTACCTAACAAAAAAAATTCATCAATAGCCTTTTAAAGAGAGAAAGTATTTGTTTTCATACATGAACAAGGCTAATAAATTGCTTTTTAACAAGACCCAATTTATCAAACATATATCACTACCACAAGTACACAACCACTTGTTACAATTAAGACACAATTTTCAACTAGTCAATGAATATTGAAATTGTTATTAAAATTTTGTTTTAGTAGTTCATGCGTAAACAATTAGTGAGTTCTTTCTGGATTAGTGGAGATGGCAGTTGGTAACTTTATAAAGTATTTTCTAATATAGTTTCACCAATAGATTCATTCATCTCCCTCAATAAATTAAGCAGTTTCAAAGACGTTTTTTCTGTAAAAAAAATTTTCAAACTCATAATGACCACGAAACAATAATCCTCCGTTAAACAAACAATTTACATTTGCTTGTGATTGCTATATGTATAGATTAATCTAGTCTTTTAAGTCATCACTCTTTTTAAGTGCGTTGTTGTGAAACTATTCTTATCACCAACATCACTTATAAATTTATTTGTTTTGTCTTAACTATTAAAGCCCTAGATCACAAATGCATTTTTTACTAGTTTTCTTAAATAAGTAACAAATCAACTAATAGGTATTATTTGTCTTTTTCACAATATTCTAACCATATTTCACATTAGCCAAATCACTCCGGACGAAAAGGTCTTGCAACTCATGCAATCCTAGTTGTGTAAAATATTATAAACCTATAGTTAAAGAAAAAGGGTTAAGGTTTGGCCTTTAAACATGAATATTTTTAGAAAACGAATAAAACCTAATTTGGGCTTTTTAGTAGAATATTTATTAAAACTTTATATATCTTTGTAAATTTACAAAAAAAGTTATTTAAAAGTTATAGAAAATCAATGGGCAATGGGGTCAATAATTTTTTTCCAGAAACAGTGGTTTCATCCACAACAAAATATTGGTGTCGTTTGAAATTCGGTTATTATACATTTTACTTGAAACCGAAAAATGATGGTGTTGTTAGACCCCTCCCTTTGGTAGTTCCGCCTATGTAAGTCTCACAATTTTGTAATAAGTTCCATCTATATTTTACATCACTGTAACTTGTGTTAAATACTGGTATGTAAATAGGTTCTAACTAAAATCATATTGTATTAAATACTGGTACGTAACTACTGTAACTTTGATTTGATACAATTAAGGATGCTAAATTGCTAATTTAACAATCAAAAGATAAATAATGACGATATTAGCCCTTTCGTGTGGTTGAATAAAAAATTACAAGTGAATGAAGTTATCCCGACAAGTTCAGAACAAATTAACAATAAACATAGATATGAAACTCAACTTTTTTATTAACCATGAAGATATTCTGTCTCATCACTTTGGCTAATAATTTTGGAGTTTATTAATAGGTAAATTAATGTTTTAATTAAGACTTTGGATTCCTTTTCGCTAAGTAGCAAATAGTTATTAAGATTAGAAATTAAGTACTTAAAAATCGATTTGTAAAAATTTGTACCTCTTATTTTAGTTTTTAATTTTTAATGTACGAAACTTGAAGTTTTCTAATATTATTCCGGCGACCAAACTCCAGCTTTGTGGGAGCTGTTGGGTTCTTGCATTGCATCTGACCATCATTCACCAAAAACTAAGAAAATCCAATCATAAGATATGTAATTTAATAATGGTGCTAAGAATTATTCTATCTTAGACCATTTGGAATCGATGGTTTGTAGCTTCATGTATGCTGAACACGTGTGTAAGATTGAGGGAGAGGAGAGAGAATAGTGAAAGTTCGAGGGCAGAAGCTGAACAGGCTAGAAATAACCTCGTCTGTGAACCTATGCGTTAGTGGTGCTTTTAAATTAAAGTTAGTGTTTTCAGAACCGCATCAGATAGTTAGACTGATTATAAAATCGGTGTGGTTGTTATGCCTTTTTGGATCGTCTTCATTTGAGCTGGCCGGTTATAGATCGGATCAGTGAATAGTGTGAACTAGACTGATTGGTTGGATCAAATTTCAATTTTTTTTTATCAAAAACTCATTTCTAATTATTTGGTATTCTATGATCCATATTTTAGTTATTTAAGTTTTTCTTATTTCGTTAAAGTTGCAAATTCATATCACAACATATAGCATTTTCATATTTTGTTTTATATAATACATATATACATAACATATAGATTTTCATATTTTATTTTAAATAAGATATATGTAAATAATGTTAAATTTTTTATATCACTTAATTATGACGTTATTTATTAAATCCGGTCTGCCAGTTTGATCATACATGAACCGCCAGTAAACATACGGTATGGTTTTAAAAACTTTGCTTAAAACCATTAATTAAATGATCGATTTCATACCTTAATATTCATATGATATATTAGAACTTTTAGTCTGTTGTTAAACCACTAATGCACACCATGAATGATACACATTCATAAGATTCAAATACATTAATGCTCATCTTAAGAACTATGCAATCGTTTTTAAGAAAATGCATCAACATTCGACACTACAAACCAAGACGACATGCTAAACGTTTAAAACATAGTACTAAAACCTAGTTGCTCAAAGTCTAAGAGACAAATCAAGATGAGTGAAGTCCTCTTGATCCTCAGCACTTTCACCCTTGTAACTATAATTCATCCCTCTTCCCAAATTATTAACACCAAAACTTCCAACATTCACTTCTTGATGGTTAGCCCTGATCATGACCGGTGGCTGCACATCATGTCTATTGTGGCTCGGGCCACTAGAACCATCAGAGTACTTCATGTACCCTGAATGAGGTCTAACGGCTGAACTCGCTTCATGTCTCTTCTTCGCTAAGTTTCTTTCTATTTTGTGGGCATTTTGGTGCCCCCCGAGCGCCTGTGAGCTATAGAACTCTCTCCTGCAGTAGTTGCAGGGGAAAACTCTTGGCTCGCGGTTGCTTAGAGGGGACAAAGACGACGATGAAGAAGAAGTGAAATCGTTATCTGAAACGTTTAGATCAAAGAAATTACTCATGGCTAAAGGAGTTAGCTAGTGAGATAATGGATAACGTATAGTAGATCGAAAGGCCTTTGTGTGATTGTGCATGATAAGAGAGGGTTTGTGGTGCATTTTATAAGGTGTTAATGGTTAGTGTTGGTTGATAGACTATAATAATAATAATAATAATAACTGATTAATAAAGATATCTATCTGAGAGAATGAGTGGGGAATCGAAGTCTTGTCGCCTTCGTTAGTGGCATCAATGGAGTCTTTTGTCGGTTGATTTCAACTGTTTCTCGTGTTACATGCACTTAAACATACATATATTTCAACACACATATTTATATATATATCAGGGTAATGAGAAATGAGAATAATAAAAACTGTAGGACTTTGTACTCAGTCTAGTCAGATCAAAAAGTGAAGGATAACATGTAGTAACATAATGCAAATCGTGAATTATATGCTAATAGACATGAGCAAGTCAACTGCTGATCCTTGTTAATGATTTTTTTTTATATTGGTGTTATAATGTACGTAGGGATGTATCGATAAGATCGTTTGATTTTTTTTATAAACAGGGTTGGCCTGGGTAACCAATATCTTGATTCAACTTATGTTACAAGCCAAAAACCAACTTCAAAATTCTACACATCCTGTTATTTTCTATATTATGTTTAATGAAGCCAGTTTATGTTATTTGTTTTATTGGTTAGTTGATTTACGATAGGGCAGGATTTCATATTTTTAACCTTCAGGATATAGGCTTGGCTGATGCGCATGACACTAAAATAAAGGAAATTCCACACGTGGCAGAATTTAAGACATGCAACGTGTAAACTTGCTAGCTTGTATCACAAGTTAGCGTCTGGACTTATTTAGCCTAAAACTTATCGAAAAGTTAAAGGGTTAGTTGACACTGAAAGGGAGCGACATGAGCTGTAGTTGTCAGGTGAGCTGACTTGTAGCTAGGCCGAGCCTAAAATAGTAGGCTAAGCGCATATTTTTACAGACTTAGTCAGCTTCAAGGTATTAAGTTGACTCGACCATCTTAATTTTAAGCTTTGCCAACAATTAAATTTTAAGGCTAGCCGACATCTAGGTTTCAGGCTAAAAGTTACAAGCCGGCTAAACTTACAAATCATAAAGATATGAACTTACCCTAAAACCTAAATGTTGATTGACCTTGAAACCTAGATGTTAGGTAAGCCTGAAACCTAGATGCTTACTAAGCCTAACCTAGAAGCCAACTAAGCCTATAAAGATTTGGGCTTAGCCTACAATTATAGGCTCATCCTACAAGTCAGCTCAACCAACACCATCGACTAAGCCGACAGCCACGACTCAAGTCGCTCCTCTTCAACAACGCCTAAGCTTGTAACTTTTTTAAAACTTATGGACTTAATAAACATGGAAGTCAACGTAAGATACAAGTTGAGAGCAGCTAGCTCAGCCTATAAGTTTACATGTGGTATGTCCTAGGATCTGCCACGTGTGTAATTTTTCTTTATTTTAGTGTCACAAGCGCCTACTAAACCTATAGCCTATAGGATGAGAATGTGAAAATCGAACAACTGAGATTAGTTAGATCATGTATGACTATGGGACTTATAAGCTGAAAAATCATGACCATTTTGATAAAAGCAGACTTTGACCATTTTAGTAAAATTATCCATTTGCTTTTGTAGTACTTGTACTAGCTATACGGGCGTAACAAGATAAAGGAAAGGAACATAACCAGATAAAGTGTGTCGGTGTATAATTTTAGTGTATATGACATTGGGTCACCAAAATCAATTTTTTCATGTTTCATTGTAGATCGACAAGAACCACACTAAACGAATAAAATAAATATGAATAATGTTGTGTTCGTTCATTAATTTTACTTAACAAATACACTATTCATGAACACATAATTGAGCAAGATTTCTAGTTTGTTTGTTTGTTAAGAAATGAACATGTTTATTTTTGTTTATGGTCGCTCACCAATTTTATATAACTAACATAAATGATATGTAGACATGCATGTTCATGAGATAAACTATTATGAACAAAAACGTTCACAAACAAACATAAATTCATTTGAATAAATAAGCATTTTTCTTCTTAATCAACATTACACAAATTCCATCCGAAATAAATACAAAGTAAATGAACGTAAAAGAACGAACAAAAATAAAACTAGATGTTTACGATCACAAATGACCTGACGTGACATCTACACTTGTTTGTCTGTTTAAATAAACAAACAAAATTTCTTAATATGTTAGTTAATCTTTTAAATGAATGAGCGTAAACAAACTTACAGCCAACCAATTCACAAATTGTTCGTTGAACATTCGTATCGTTTATAGCCCTACTAAAATATCATGTTCAAGTTTCACAAAGATTATGTAAACACGTATATGTAATTTGTCTATTCTTCTCCATATTCAACTAAACTACTTGTGTATGTTAAGAGGTATATATCACAAAGTTCAATTCTTAGGTGTTAGTGGTATAAAATATAAATGTTCGAAAAAAGAAGACTAGGTAGTGTTTGGTATGTACGAAAATAGAGTTGTTTGGTTGGTTAATCGAATGAAACTACCGATTTCAAGGATTCACATCCGTTTTAAACACTCGAACATCCCCCACTTCCCTTTTCTTATTCTATTACCCCTTCCATTATTTTTCCCCACTTCCCTCCACCACCCACCACCCATCACCATCAACACTGCCACCAACACCAACTACGATCATGGTATTCTATTACCGTGGTTTTTCCTTCGCATCAAAAACATAAAGCAATGATTTATTTTATATTCACATGGTAGCCAAACATAATAATTGAATGTCATTGCTTCATTTTGTTTCTTTATTTCACTTTTATATCAATTTTATATTTTTTATTCTATTATCATATACCAAACAGACTCTAAAAAAATTCTTTAAGAGTTGTTGATTAACAAGTGTGGTAAATGAAGTTTGATTAAAAACAAGAAGGTACAAAATACATGTATATAATAAATAACTAAATGAGAGCATCACTTATTATAATAATGTTAGCTCTCATTTATTTTTTGTTTTTCTTTTCTCATTTATTAAATAAGCTTGTTTTTAATTTATTTTTTCTGTATTGCCATCATTTATTTTATAATTTCATCCTCCTTAATCCAATAAGATTAATAAATAACTTTGTTTCCTACTTTTCTTTATTAATTTTTATTAATTCCTAAACATTTATGACTATGTAAATATTTAATTTGATTATAGTATTTTAATAATCAAAACATTTATTTATCTTCCGAGATTAATTCAACTTAAAAAGTATTTACACACACTTTCAACTTTTAACTTATTTTCTTTAACGATTCTTTACTAACCGATAGTTAACCACATTAGTTTTTTGAAGATGTGGACCGCTTAGACACGAACACTACCCGAGTGACCCGAATTTTCTAATTTTTATTTTTTTTCATATTAATACTTTAAATTATTATTTACAACAAAAAGTAAAAATAAATATAAAACATACATTTTAGTAATAAAATCTAACTAATGTCAATTTCTCTTTTTAGTTTTAAATTTTGGAATAAAAGAGACAAGGAATTTATATTATGACACAAATGATATATAAAAAATTATTTATCGTATTATCATGATTAATAGACTTTACTATACATATTGATGTTTTTAATAAAAATGTTTTAAATGAATAGTTTGGTGAAAAATAATAGTCAAATTGAATTTTCATAATACAAACTTTGACCTATTGATCAATAATTATATATACATCAATTTGTCCTATAATAATCTTAATCTGAATTTTTGTTATCCATTGCAATCCTAATACAATAATCTTCATTTTTAGTTGCTTTTCAATCCATTTCATTGTATATTTCTCTACGTTATTCACAATAATCATCGTAAGCTAAATCAAGTGGAAATTAAGTATAAACAAATAAATGATATGATTATGTTACTAAGATTGTTCTCGGGAACATCTCCCCTACGCCTAGGATGTTGTTTGGCCCACCAAGAGCCATAGTTAGTTCATTTGATAGTTTTTTTCTCGTTGTTAATACCGGCAAGGCCTAACCATAAAAAAATAAGATTATTATTGGTAAAAGTAACCGTACGAATTATTACCGGCCAAAAAATGATAGTTTAAATAAGTAAATTCCAATTTGTCAAAATAACATGCTTTTTAATTAAAAAGTTGTAGTTTCAAATGATATGGTGTTGAGGTCGCTATTAAAATAATTTACTGGAAAATAGAAATGATTCCACCGAAGTGCTAGTGTAATTAATGCATGGATCCTTATGTTTTTTGGTATGCCGCAATTGAATATTGAAGAGTGAGGCAACCACATGGGGATAAGAGGAAATGTTCTCCAATCGTCAAAAGCCATGCAAATAATAATAATATTAAATACATTCAGAAAATAATTGTAAGATGATTAAGCAACATGATACGATAATCTTCTTGATCGCCTATGTTTGCGGTGAGTTTGGTTCTCTAATGTACAGACATAACTCAATAAGGTCGAGAGATAATCTTACAATTTTGTTGCCATCTAGCAAACCGTAACTTGTATTTTAAGGATGTTTTATGATTATTCTCTTTGAAACATTAAAAAACCAGAAATAGCATTGATTTCTTATAACACTTGCAATAAAATCCTTATACTATAATAAAAGTCACTCCATTTCATTCTTTATAATTTTTTTAATCTAAATTCTTATAATTTTTGTATCTATAAGATAAGTATTAATTTTTGTTTATGTAAATTATAAGAATGGCGATAGTTGATGGGTTGGCGGTTTTCATGCATTTATGATGTGTAATTATAAGTTTTCTTTTATCATAATCATGTTTGGAGTAGAGTTAATTTGAGTGTTCTTTTGTTTATATGGTTACAAAGGGACCCCATCTTCTAAAAACATCTATTGAAGTCCAAAGCTTAGGTTACAAAGGGACCCCACCTCCTAAAAACACCCTGGTTTAAGAGGCTTTGTCCCTTGAAACCATATGGTTGCTAATTAAGCGTTTAAAATGATATCATTCTCAAGCAAATGTACATTTTACACTTTTCAACTGTTTGATGTTTGATTAATTTCTCATTTGAGATCATGGGACGAATTTACAGTAGAAACATGATTTAAATCTAAGATCTCTGCTAGAGAACAATCTCTGTTCATCAGTAAATCATTCCTTTAACCTTGTTTAACGAAGACTAAACACTTTTTTTTGGAAATGGATAGATACAATGTAGATTGCATTTGCAATCTTGAAATAGTAGTGGCATATATTCGTGGGAGAGGACTATTTTTGTTGTTTTATAACTTTATGAACGTAAAACCATAGGAAAATGAGATAACCCATGATAGTGAAATTTCATCAATTTTGCATGAATAGATAAAGCTAAGGCCAGGTTTAGTTTTTCCATTAAGGTGTGGACCTGCATAGGTAAGATCCGGCTTATCATATATACACACTTAATACTTTTGGACTTTTGTAAAGTTTTTGTTTGCTATTCTTTTCATTCAATAAAGAAGAGATAAATAAATATATTAAAATATATATTAATGTTGCTAGAATTGAAGTCTTTTATATATAAAACAGTCTTCTTTTTCTGTGTGTTATAGTGGTTTAGTTCTAATTAAATTTATATGCAAGCATATATAAAAATAAGCACTTCTTTCAACAATATATACAGAAACTAAGAAAACACTAAGTTGTTCGTAAGAAATAATTTTTAACGAATATGAAAGCGAGTTTAATAATAAAATAAGTAAAAACTATAGTATATTCAAACATAAATATCGATTTTAAATGAAATTTATCAATAAAATATTAAAAAATACGCACATCAAAATTTTATATTTGGAATTTGAGAAACATTATATTTCAAAAGTAGTAAAAGAGAAAATTAAGGGTTATGCTTGCGGTTCGACAACTTGGTTCTAAATAAAAATTGAATCAAAACATATATAAAAAACACATTGCGACATTATATTCGGAATTTATGAAAACATTACGTTATTGTAAAAATAAGCATTATAAATATAAAAGTGAGTTTAAAGATGAATAAAGTGAAATTATATTAAATTTGATCCAACTCGGTATTAATGAGATTTATACTAATATATATATATATATATATATATATATATATATATATATATATATATATATAATCATCGTATATGTATTATTTGAAATTTTAAAAAAACGTTATATTTTAATATTTATAAGAAGAAAACAAGATATGTTTAAACTATATATAAACAATAAAATAATAAAATGTAACTAAGAAGACGAACAGGCCGGGCTAACATGATATTAGACATATATTCATCGAGAGAAAAGTTTGTTTAAAATTAAGAAAAATGATGATTTGGTGATATTTATAGGTGTTTTAGGCCTTCTTATTAGGCGGATTTTGATGTTTTTAAAGAATGGTTGTTTTTCGGATGCTAGAGCATTCACATAAGCTCTATCATCTTTAATTCCATCTTTTAATTATCAAAGAAACATGAAAAAAAAATATGTAAATTTTTCTACACCAGCTTCCGCATCGTTATTGATATCTTCTATATATTTTAGCGACAAATGTACTACCATACTGCGGAGGATATGTGTTATTTTAATCGGCTAACTTTATTTTAATTAATAATCTCTATCCCATGTATATTTAAAGGAATTCTTATGATTCGTCATAATTAGAGGGCAAACCACTATGCATCCACCATATCTATTATTATATATTTTTTATTAGTATTGTGAGTGAAAAAAAGAGAAAGATAATATATAAGATAATTTGTTAATTGCAAGAAATGAGAATGAGAAAGCTACCGTAAATGTTGGACTTTAAACGTGTTTTTAAGTTTCTTTAGTTTTTTTTATTTCGTAGATTTCATGGATGCTCTAAGATTATTCATTATATTTAAACTTTTTGTTAAAGATCGTACGTTTTGTTTTATACGAAGATTCATTTAAGGTGAATAAATCTTTGTAATCTTTTAAAAATCTATGAGATGATGACATGCATGCATTTCTACGCTATATGTGGTTGGAAAGTGGATTCACATAATCTCCTTTTAGCCTATCGAATTATTGAATTTATGTCTAAGAACCAACTGCTATTTTGGTCCCTACATGCTCACCATCTGTCACTCAACCTACGTTCAACACTTGGGAATTTCTCACGTTGACTGCTATACAAGCCCAAAAATATGTACGATTGAATTTGATCCCCTTTTTCAAAGTTTTGAAAGAATTATTACAGTATAATATCGAACACTTTATATTATCATAACTAGTTGGAGTTGTCGTGTGATACACAAAGAGTTTTGTTTATACTAGTGTCAAACGTTATACACAAATGTGTAAGGTGCCACAAAGATCATGCCATTGATTCTAAGGTTGGAGGAAATCTTTTTATTATTTTTATTTATTTATTAATTTATTATAGTAGGGGTTCATGGGTTCTGAAAGTGAGAAAATATATACAATGAATAAAAATCAATGTCTATAATATATATAAAAACATTCTAAAACACTATGTTCTCAATAAAAATTTGCTGGCTATTCGAGTCTATAATGAAAGCTTTTTATAATAAGAATCATGTTATTGACCTCAGGAAATGAAAGATACAGCAATGAAATTGAATTTTATTATATTTAATGGACAAAGTCATTTCTTCCAGATACATTTTCTAAAGATTTCTTTAAAAGCTTTTAAACGTTATATATACTTGTAAAAGCAACTTTTTACAAAGTGTAAAAACATCTAGATTTAAGATTTATTTCAAGATTTTTATAAACAACTTTTTTACTTTAAAATTCCATCAAATTATACAGTTGTAAAAATTTGTACTCGCAGTACTTTCATAAAATCATTATACCCTCTAGATATAACATGATTAACACGTTTTAAGGTCAACAAACATCACTATGGGTGGCATCTATATAGAGTGAAGGATTAGTCATGATTAATTGAAATTTTTTTTTCTGATTCGTCGTATATGAAACCGTTATAAAGATTTACTTTAAATCCATATTTTAATCTATATAAAGCTAAAAAAATATATCAGTTATACTTTAGATAAGATTTAATATTAAACTTTGTTTTTATCATTCGGTCGATAACTGATGGTGATTAAAGGAGTTTATGGTATGTGATTGAATGAATTCCATTGATGACGAGAACCCTTTAAATAGGGAATCATACAATCGAAAGCCAAAAATTAAGGAGCAAATATACATCACAATTATAAACTAATTCTCATACTAATACTATAATATCAACCGATATAATCGGTTGATGATGTATATCGCTAAGACACCCTCTCAGTTTGAGCGGGCGGAGGACAAACGCTCAAGATGGATCTAAATGACTGGAACAGCTGCCGCAGTAGTCCTTTGGTGAAAATACTATACCCCTGAAACTTAAAACTCATTATCTCATTTTTCTTAATGACCCTTAAAAATCTTTCTAAACGCATTCCCCTCAAAACCGCACTTATCCTGAAAACCTATTACAATATGCTCTCATTCTAAATTGAATCCTTAATCATAACAAACACGATTCTCGTATCAACTTCAAGCCAATAAAACTTTGTAATCTTAAAGACATAAGTAAACAAGAATCGATCATCTAGAAACCCCGTAAAAGTTATTTGCTTGAGAAGCATCTACAAATTTACATCTCATCCAAAAGTGTCTTAAAAATATTTCTTATGTTCGTTAAGTCGAGTCTCTTATCAAACTAATACCTGGTGTTTTCCTCATGACACGACCATCTTAATCGTCTTAAACCGTCTAAAATACAAAAGTGTATTAACTAAAATTCTAAGTTAATGATCTTGCTCACTTTGTCAAGAAACACCTGAAATTATGAATTATGAGAACTAAACAAACTTAAGCGTAGCGAAATATCGTAATTAAACTTATTAAAATTAAACGCTCCCAAGGGTTCCCTTGCAAACACAAAATGAAATCTAAGTTTTCAAATAACCTTGAACTTAATTTTCTCGTGATTAAATTTCGAGACGAAATTTTCTAAAGTAGGGTAAACTGTAACATCTGCCCATTTTGGAAAATAGAAACCCAAACCCAAATCCGTTTGGGTCAATTTTTAGAAAAATCAAATACGTTAATTAGAAATTTAATTTATTTTAATCCTTCAAAAACAATAATAATACTATTTATACAACTTCCATTTATTAAATTAATTTATGGTAATTTCATGATTTATAGAATAAAATTTTATAAATTCATGAAGTTTATTTGTCATTTATGAGTTTTAATTATAAAACTAAAGGATTAAAATACAAGATCATTATTTTTACAAATATGTAAGGTCTATAAAATATTATTAATATTTATAAGATTTTAAATATTCAATTAAAATAAATAATCAAATTAAAA
>BJCM01061685.1:0-43656 GCA_018326385.1 Flaveria bidentis
TTTGGTCATTATAAGTTGCCACATTCGCTTCTGGGAATGGGGCTATGCCTGCCGGGCGAGTCTCGTGATTTTTCATTAGGAGCTCATTATTTTGCCCGGCTACAAGTAAACATGATATTAATTCACTATATTTTGTGAAACCCTTTTCATGATATTGCTACTGCAGCAACATATTTGAGGCTTGAAAAGTGGAGAATGTTTTTTCCAACATCTCCTTATCAGTAATATTTTCCCCACACAGAATCAATTGTGAGGTGATTCTAAACATTGTTGAGTTATACCCGCTTATAGACTTAAAGTCTTGAAGCCTTAAATGAATCCACTTATAACGAGCTCTAGGCAATATTACTGTTTTTTGGTGGTCATATCTTTCTTTCAATTTAGTCCAAAGGACAAGTGGATCCTTGATAGTGAGATATTCACTTTTCAAAGTCTCATGAATATAATAGGCGTAGAAAAATCATTGCCTTAGCTTTATCTTGGGTAGTTGCTTTATTGCCTTCTTTAATTGTATCACCAAGATTATTAGCCTTCAGGTGTATTTCAGCATCCAATACCCATGATAAATAGTTTTTTCCCGTAATGTCTAAGGCCAAAAATTCAAGTTTTGCTAGATATACCATGATAAACTATATTTAAACAAAACATAGGTATTAATATATAAAACCCAATAAATATTAAACTTGTAAGAATTGAGATTTAGTTAAAGGTTTTGTTTTAGAATTGAGATAAGCTTTTAGAAACTAGAAATCATATATTATATTTTGTTTTAGGTGAGTAAAACAATTTTGAAATAGAATGTTGATTATTTAAACGATTCATAGAGGAGAATAAATCAAATCTCTAATAAAATCCAAAATTGTATGAATTACAATTTTGATTAATTGAGAGATTGAATACAAGGACAAAACAACTTGATTAAAAAATCTTGACATACCTTACGATTCAACTCTGAAGCAATTCGTGCTGATAACGTGTTGTAAAACAAACCTAATAGCAAAACAATATGAAAAGATGTTGGGAGAGAGATTTATATTATTGATTGTGTTTTTAATAATGAGATACAATGGTTGTATTTATTGGAGTAAGAAATATAGTAATTCCATAACTTCAACAACCTAAAAGATGACATGATAATCTTTTATTCAAATATATCTCAAATAGAGTTTATCTATACAATTTGATAACCATAAAATATATTTATAATGCCTATTATGTTTTTCCTAATCTAAAGTTTATAACGTCAAATGAATGAGTTGTGCATGACGACTTGTACATTTACGCATTAAACTTATTGTACTTTACAAAATACAAGTCAGCCGGTTCAGCAAAAACTTTACACCAAAACGTTTATAAATTAAGACATGTTACAATTGTAGTATCAAAAAGTTTTTAAACATGATAGATTAAAACAAATAGCTAAAATCTTAAGACCAATTAAGTTTTTTTTTGTTTTAATGGTAGATAATGTAAAATTTAATGTAAGTGTTATTAAGTATAAGGTTATTATGTAACTAATTGTAAGGGGTTATTTTTTTATAACGTTAAAAATACTATTTACTCTCAAAATTTGTTGTATCTTATGCATTGAATAAAGTAACATTGTAGGTAGATAATGCAAATTTTTATGTAAGTGTTTGTAATTATAATGTTATTATGTAAATCTGTAAATAATATTAAAAATATTATTTTACCCTCGAAATTGATTGTATTTTATGCATTGAATAAAATAATTGTTCTTCGTTTTATGTATCTTAATATACCACTCTAATATATTTTATATATAATATAGATAATCTTTTTATCACATTAGTCATCATTGGCAATCACGTCAACCACATAAGGCCAATCAGGACCGATGCCGAGTATTTAACTGCCCGAAGCTTTCCAGAAAGTACGCCCAAACAAAGATAAAATATTCTTTTATTATTTTTTGTATTTCAATAGGTTTAGAAAATGTGTGTATGAGTAGCTAATTATACGGTTTAAATGGTTTAAACCAATCATATTTAGGTAAAATGACCTAATATAGATTATTTGATTTTAAAATATACATATATTAACTTTTTACAAATATTTTGGGCTCCTCGGAAGATTGAGCTTGGAGCTATTGTCCCTTCTTTAGGCCGGCCTTGAGCCCAATAATGACATTTCTAGACTGTTAAGTTGTAGTTAGGCTATGTGTAATGCTGCCACCATGATGTCTCAATGAGTGACGTGGAATGTGTGGTAAACACCTATCATGGTGCTTTTTTGTCGTGCTAATAAGGTGTCATGGGTAGGAATGTCATTTTTTTACCAAACTCGAATACTTAACCCGATTAAACTCCTCGGACCCGATTTAAGGTATAACCTGAAAAATCAAACCCAATTACAATCAAACCTGAATATGAAATTTTTATTTAAGTTGGTCTTTGGGTTGTATTTTGTCAATTCAAGTTGACCCGAATAACTCAAATACCATATAATCATAATTGATGATCTATACTTCCTGTTCTAAGATTTCAATTAACACTATCTGTTTTTTACTTTTATTGAACTTGATAAATCTTTCACTCTATTTTCAATCGACGACACAAATATATAACTCAATCATTTCATTAGTCCATCATTTATACTAAACCATCTACACCGATTACAAACAAAATATAGTGATTCCACACTTGAGCATTCTCATATATTAGTTGAAATATATGTTTGTTACTCCTTGTACGTTCGAGCTTAATAATATAAAGTAACATGTTTTTTAGGCCTAGTAACATGTTACTGATTTACCTTTGTTCGAGCAATAATAGTTATAATGTTTGGTTGTGTTAAGCATATGTTTGAGAAATATGTGGATTTAAAGGTTGATTTTGTGTTTTTTTTTCAACTATAACTACCAAACCTGATTATGAAGAGATGTCAAATCCGATTACCAAAATCAAAACATTTTCAAGTATCTTGTCTTTGATTTTTAAATTTACAAGTGGACCAACCCAATCACTAATCAACCGACCCGAATAAACCTGAAAACCAAAACTGAATACCGATTCAGTATAGTTTATTTAGTTTGGTCTTCGGGTTGATTTTCGACATCTAAAAACCGGAGAAACCCGGCCTCGAGGAACCTAAACCCCGATTAAAAAACTTGAATGACACCCCTAGTCATGGGGTGTCATAGTTGTCGCTTGTTGATGCTTAGCATGTATCTTTTTCCTGTCACATCACATTACTTTTTTAATTTAATATGAAAAGCAATGTGGCATGGTGTGACGTGGTAAAAGCACTACGGGGGTTGAAAGGGGAATTGTGGTGTGTTGGCGTAGTATTGACTCTAACTGTGATATGGTGAATGTACGCAAAGAAATCCATCCTTTAACATGTGACAAGGCTCACGTTGATTTTTTGTTTTACATACATCTCTTAAGCTTGATATAGAGTGGATGCCATCTCCTATTCTTCTTGTGTTGTTACTTAACAATAACCTTTTGGGCTTAAGGTTTGGTGCAACAATGCTATCCGCGATACTCAAACCCACAACCATGTGGTTAAAAGCAACCATCTATCACTATAAAATGTGTTTATGGGTGTATACCTGTGTTTTATATAGATATGTTTCTATGATCTAGATCGGATTTATGTAACACGAAGCACACATAATTGTAAATTAATTTAATAAAAGTAATGTTATCACTACACGAACAAAAAAATAGTCGTATGAATCGATGTTGTTAACCATACAATCGAACTTTTTTAACAAACTCATGATTATTTTGTAGTTAACCTCGTTTATAAATACAAAACCATAATCATATACCCATTTTAAATCTTTTTCATAGTTTTTCCTTTGTAAATATAGACATACAATTTATTTTTATTTTTCCTATAAAGTAAATGTCTACTATATCCAAATAAAGAGCACAAACCTTTATTTAGGTATATTGAGTTGGCATTAATCATTAGCATCCATGCTTTGCATATTCTGTTTCGCCTTTTACATGTGATTACAGTTATCTCTTTAATTTTTTATAAGCCCCGAGTCTTGAAGGTATGGTTAAAACATTATTTATATTGTGATATCTAAAGCCTTTGGTAACACATAATACATTATATTATTTTAATTATATATAACATTTTATAAAACTATTTGGTATCTTAATTTAAATGTATCAAGTTCGAGATTTAATTAATACATAGTAGACATAATCTTTAGCATCTATCATGGTACTTTTGTATTGCTTTTACATTTTATGATATTTGAAATAATAAACATGAATATATTGCCATCTCATTTCTTAACATGAATAACATTTTGACCGGTTTAGATTAGCAACACGACCATTTCAACATGCGTTCGGATTTTCAAAGAATTGGATACTACTCGAATAATACATTACATCAACATACATACCTTTATAGAACGTCATTCAATTTGTCATACAATTCACGTCAATCTTCCCACGTGTGAGAGTGTGTATTAAATTAATTAACTTACACCTCTTTACAATCTCATCAAACAACATATTAGAGAATTATTATGTCGCAATCTATTTGTGGTAATTATATCAAAAAACCGACAAATTAATTATAACAAATCTTAGTGAAAAACCCACTTTCTTACACGCATGAAGATTGCGACATATAAACTAAAGTATAAAAAGTTTCAAAATCGTGTATACGTGTTACTTGAATAAATATATTTTTTATTTCAAGTAAATGTTATAAATATATTTATTTAACAAATAATATATATATTATATCTATACAATCAATCCAAAGAAAACAACAATAAAATAATACACACAAATGACAAACCACACAAGGAGGAAAAGTGCAAAGGCAGTAATGTACAATTATTCCACCAAACACTTTCATTACAATTTATTATTGTTTTTTAATTATTCAGAATTATTATTATTATTGTTATTAATATTATCAATTCAGTTTCCTCTTTTGTTATCAATTATCAATCTCAATCGACAACCCATTTGGATCGATCTGTTGATAACTTTCACATCACAATCTCACAAAATTTCGTGTTCACAGGTGTTAAAAGCTTGAATCAACAGCTGTTAACTCACCTTTATCGTTGTCAATGGCGAATTAGAGCTGTTGCTGTTGTTCACCTTTATTGTTTTTGCAGTTTTGAGTCAAATCTACACTCGACGAACTGGTAATTTGCTCAAAACCCTAGCGAATGTGGTGGTTATTTACTTATATGAGTTTGTATTCAATAATTTGTTGGTTGCATTTGTGTTTTCTGTCGGTTGGTTGCTTATTACGTTTGTGCGGATCAGATCCGTGGTGATTTTGTGAGGAATTTGATGTAAATTGTGTAATTGTGTGTGATTTTTATGTTTGTCGATGACTTGATGGTAATGATGTGGATTTAAGTTGTAATTTGGGCCTTCGTTGACGGTTTCAGGTTGATCTGAAGATAATTCTGCTGACATTTGGTTACTTAAATTGGAAAGAGGTTTGGTCGATCTGTTTCAGTTGCATTGATTGCTTGGTTTTAGGACAATTTCACTGGTTTCTGACATGATGTCATATCATGTGATGATATTTGCCTAACAAGTTGCAGTGTTCTCTATGTTATGACTCTGTGAGGTTTGATGTCATGAGAGGCTGAGGTTTTCGTATATGATGTTAGCTTGAGGTCGATTAGTAGTTTGATAGTGGCGTTTAAATCGATATTTGGAAGGAGATTGCACCATTTCGATATGAGAAGACCTTTGTTTCATAAGCTTTCTTTAATCTTCGGCCCTAGACCGCCATGGAGTTGGTTGCTTCTGTGTTCTGTTAGTGTTCTTGCAGTAATTGTATTGTTACGTACATCTTCGTTTACCACCTTTGAATCCGTCTCTTTTAGTAGAAAATCAGACATTTATACAAACTATAGAAGACTGAAAGAGCAAACAGCGAGTGATTATTTGGAGTTAACAAGTTTATCATATGGGGATAGTAATCTGAATGAGGTTGGGATTTGTGGCAAAGAAAGAGAACATTATGTTCCTTGCTACAATGTGTCTGCTAATCTTTTAGCAGGGTTTAAGGATGGTGAAGAGCTTGATCGACATTGTGAATTATCAAAATACCAAGAAGACTGTTTGGTTCGTCCTCCACGAGATTATAAAACTCCTCTAAGTTGGCCTGTTGGTAAAGATGTAATATGGAATGCAAACGTAAGGATTACTAAAGACCAATTTCTTTCTTCTGGGAGCATGACAAAAAGGTAATTTCTAGTTTTGAGTAACGTGAACAAGTTAAAACGAGTATTTTCTTATTTTATGGTGCATTATCAATTGCCCATTGATGGTTCCCTTCAATGACTTTTTAGGTTAATGCTATTGGAAGAGAATCAAATTTCTTTCCATTCAGATGATGAGTTAATCCATGATGGGGTTAAAGAATACTCCCACCAAGTTGCAGAGATGATAGGTTTGGGTAGCGATGCCGAATTTCATCAAGCTGGTGTAAGTACTGAGTACTATCCTATGAATTATCTTGACTTAGATTTGTGGAATAACTTCACCACATTAGCTTTCCCTATCATTTCATTCAGTTGTCTTCAATACAGGTCTATGTTTAATTGGCAAATGTTTTGATTCCAGCCTAGTTACTTATGAACGCTTTGATTTGGGTTGTGTGTTTATTAGAAAAGGGTCAATTAGGTTGAAAGTCACCAAAGTCTATTTGTAGTGCACTGACATCCTAAATCATTTTTCAATGATATAGGTTATTATTGTAGCTTTATTGTGTGCAACCATAGTTAACACATTCATTATTTATAAAAAGATAATAATCACAAAAAGGTGTTAGCAGGTTAACCCGACCCAACCCCTACAAAAAATTACCCAAATTGACTCGAACCCTTTTTTGATCCATGATGCACCTACTAAATAGCATTGGATAGTCCACCTCTTATTTTTGATTATATGATATTGAATTACATATTGTGTTTGATTCAAATTCTATATAAACAGGTACGCACAGTACTTGATATTGGTTGTGGGTTTGGTAGCTTTGGGGCTCATCTGCTTTCACTGAAAGTAATGGCTGTTTGTATGGCTGCTTATGAGTTAACTGGTAGTCAAGTTCAGTTATCCCTTGAAAGAGGTCTTCCAGCAGTTATAGGCAGCTTCATTTCAAGAAAACTTCCATTTCCATCACTGTCCTATGATATGGTTCACTGTGCACAATGCGGTATCTTATGGGACAAAAAAGGTAGTCCAGCTGGCAGCCTTTCATATATTCGTTCTTGTGAACATGTATTTTTGTAGAGTAACTTCCTGGCGTATCATACTCTAGAAAAAGGGAGGTGATTTGTACACAACAAAAAAGTGATGCTGACACAACAAATAATTTTTAAGGTGTTTGAGTTGTAAGGGTAAAATTGTCAGATTACAGTTAGTAGTTGTGTACAGAACACTTTTATGTGTATAAATTATCTCCCCTATGAAACTTACTCCCTTCTGCCAAATGTTGTCCAAATTTCTGTTTTAATATGGCCCAAAATGATTGCCTACTTATGAAAAATAGATAGTAATAGTTCACTGAAGTTGCAGTTTTCCAAGTCCATTGGTATCATTAAGGTTGAAACTGGCATGGATTTCATAACTGGACATCAACCCCATTTCATATGAATAAATGATGGGAGTTGTTGGTGTATTGGGCTGCTAATTAAAATCTGCATTAATTGTACATGTATTATTGGAAGGTTACGGTTGTTTATGTCTATTTCTAATTATATTTTTATAAATCAGATGGAATGTTTCTTATTGAAGCTGATCGGATCTTGAAGCCTGGTGGCTATTTTGTTTTACATGGAAATTCATTAAGTACAAAACAAGGAAGCATGGCTAGGCCTATTGAAGAACTCACTAAAAAGATTTGTTGGACGCTTATAGCTCAACAAGAAGAAACCTCTATATGGCAAAAAACTACTGATCCCCAGTGTTACTCATCTGGGTAAGGTTCTTGGCTATTATTATATCACATTTATGCTTGCTTAGCTTAAAATCAAAAAAATATATATATATGCTTTAAAAGTATAGTTATAAGTGCATTTAGATATATAAAAATAAGGATAATGTACATGGAGTCACATAAGTATTTAACTATTTACAATAAGGCCACCCAGATGTTATGTCTGGTTTCACGTATGCCAATTCCAGCCAAAGCATGTCGGATGACGAAAACGCCTTAAAATTTTTTTGAAGGAAAAAAATTAACCTATAACACGTTTCCATCTCATTAAATGCATTGTCTTTTCAAAAATTTGAAGGCCGTTATCATCATCCTGTCATGCTTTTGGCTGGACTTGGCATAAATGAAGCCAAACACATACTTGGGTGGCCTACACATATATTACTGATTTACTTCTTTATAAAATAGCGATAAATCCAGCTCGTTACAATTAATTACTTTTAGGGATTAACATTATGCCTATAAGCAAAAAATATGGTGTTTTCTAGGTTATGTAAACATACAAGAATTAAAAGCTTGATAGTATATGTTTTGTTAAGTTACTTTCTTAATGACTAGTTTTAGTGTTCCATCAAAACAAGTACTCAAAACAGAGCGAAGTCGATTGGAGAACACAAGAATTGAAAGATTCTTCAAAACGAAGCGAAGTCGATTGGTGAACACTGAACACAAGAAGAGAAAATTATGTTCATCTTCATTTAACTTTTTGAAAAAGCTTATTTCATTGATTTGTTACTAACTGAGGTTGATTAAGTGGCGATTTTCATTTTCAAAAATAAGAAGACATAATTTGCTCCTTATTTGTTAGTATTATGGTTATTAGATCTCAAACAAATTAAGTAAAGCTTTCAGTAAACTAATTTTATTTATTTATTTATTTTGACAGCAAGCAGGGTGTGATTCCACCATGTAGGGAAGGACATGATGATATTCAATCTTATTATCAGCCACTTGCATCTTGTATAGGAGGGACTGCCAGCAAACGCTGGGTCCCAATTCAGAACAGGTCTTCCAGTTTTAAATTAACCCCCGCTGAGCTGGAAATTCATGGAAAGTATTGTTCTAAGTGCTACGATTTCCATTTATGTTGTCTCAAAATAAGGAGTTTAGTTTCATATATACCCTTCTAAAAGTTCAAAATTCCATATCTACCCTTCCCAAATTTTATAGCATCACATTTATCCTTTTAAACCACTAAATTTCTTAACTTTATCCATTAATAAACAACCTGTTTTCACTGGGGCATAATGTTGTCTTTGTTTATTCAGGTTGTTATAAGTAAATAATTTTATTTTATCTACCATGTAATGAACAATTATAAGAATTTTTCTTGTATTAAATGGTAAGTTTTATAGTATAAAATTTGGAGTGGTAAATTTAAAGTTTCGAGGGGTGGACCTTGGTAGTAAGTTTTTTGTCATGTGACCTGGAGGTTAGGGGTTCAAGTTGTGGAAACATACTCGCAGAAATGCAGGAAAATGATGTGTACATCAGGCACAAGTGAGCTGACACCCCCGGACCTGCGGGACCCTCGTGCACCGGATTTGCCTTAAATTTAAAGTATTGAACTTTTTGAAGGGCATATTTGAATTACCCCCAAATTAAATGCACCCTTTCCTTTATTGGCAAAGTTGCATTACAGTACCACTTATTTTCCCTTCAATAATTATTAGAATTACATTTATGACACTACCTCTTTGGTTCACCAGCTTCAATTATTGAAGGGAATTCTAGTATTCTAAACATCTGACTAACGATGAAGTTCTGTCATAGTGTCATTAAACCATATGCCCAGTGAAACTGTTCCATTTCTTTTGGGATGGAGGGCATTTGTAAGCATGGATGCTAAATATTTGGACATAAACGAATTGTAAATTTGTACTGTTTGGATTGGACAAATTGGTTAGATTTTTTTGGTTTTCAGATTGGTTTTGGACCAAAACCTTATTTTATTATTTTGGTTTTCAAATTGGTTTTGGTTACTATCTTAAAAACCAGATAGTCTAAACAAACAAATAATAATATGTTTTTTATTTTATTTTACTTTTTTTCATATATATTAGTTTATAAACCCTTTAACTTATCATTTTGAATTTCATATGTATAATTACACACCCTTATTTGTTTTTTATATACCAATATTAATACACCCTTATAATCTTTGTTACTTTTACTAATTCACCCGTGCAATTGTACACTATAATTTAACCCAATATGATTGTCTTAAGCAACACATTAAGGTAGCTACTGAGTTGTAAAACCGGTCCCAAACCTTATAATTTTGGGTTGGTTTCATTTATGAAGAGTCAATTCACTCTTAATAAATCCAACTAAATAAACAGTAATATTGGACTAATTAGTATATGTTTTATGTGCACAGAAATCCAGCAAGATGAATTCTATGAAGATTTTGAGTCTTCACGGATAGCTTTGAGAAATTATTGGTCTTTGCTTACACCCTTAATTTTTTCTGATCACCCCAAGAGGCCAGGGGATGAAGACCCGTTACCGCCATATAATATGATACGAAATGTCATGGACATGAATGCAAATTATGGTGGGTTAAATGCTGCATTTTTAGAAGCAGGCAAATCTGTTTGGGTGATGAATGTGGTGCCACTTGGAACCCGTAATACACTCCCACTCATACTTGATCAGGGTTTTGCTGGTGTTTTGCATGACTGGTAAGGATTTTTTATTATTTAGTATCAGTATCGGTGGTAATTGTGTCCCATTAACTTGTGAAAGGGTTGGTTTGGGTTTTGGTTTGTTAATTTGTAATTGGTCAAACGATTAAAAGGATTAGTTTAAGATACAGGCCAGAGGGGTCAGAACTCAAAACTCAAAGTCTCCCAAGGTGTACTTATATAGCATAAAACCTCGTAAATCATTTTACTCAAATAATAGGATTATTATTGAAGTAGTATAAATCCTGTATTTGACACTCCAATTATTCATGAAAAGTTTAGTAAATGTTGACAAAAGAATAGTTTGAACCCCTATGGGCTGGTTGGGTTATGTTACATCTCTAATGGGTCAAACGACTTAAAAATATTAGCTTAAAAACAACTTGGCCAGATGGGCTGAAAGTTTACCCAAGTGTACTTTTTTGGGAAATTTTACCTTTTTGACCCGCTACCTGAACCCAATCCGTCTGCTTTCCCCTTCTTGTTTACTGCATACCAGCCCTTTTCCCATATCAGATTTGTAAATTGGAAGTTGGAACTATATTTTGTCACTCTTTAAATTGTACCCCTTTACAATTTTTGCACACTTTCAGTTGGCATATAAAATAATTACTTTCACATATTATCAATGGAGGAACGGAAATTCATTCTTAGGGGCAAATAGCACATTAGCATTGATCAACTATTTCCATATGTAGATTTATATTCCTCGTGCCATATTTAGTTAATTTTCATGTAACTGCATCCTGAGAGTGATTAAATAAGGAAACCTTGTAAAATAAACTCAACATGATAAATAATCTGTAATGGTGACTAAATGCAACTAGTCCTTTTAGCTTTGGAGAATTTGCCAAAGAAATCACATGTGCGATTTTCATCTGAAATCCCAAAATAGAAATTGTAACTAACTAATTAATAGCATGATGCTTATCTATTTTCTTTGTATTTGAACATAGGTGTGAGCCCTTTCCAACTTATCCACGGACGTATGACCTTGTTCACGGGAATGAACTCCTCTCAATCCTTACTTCAGAGGGATGCAGCATGAAGAGCTTGCTTTTGGAAATTGATCGCATTCTACGCCCTGAGGTATCTTTTATATTGATTAGCCAAAGTTTTAGATCAGTGTTAAAATGATAACATGTGTAGAGGCCCAATACATACCAAACCTATGAACTATTTTATAGGCCACCCAGTATGTGTAGATTTCATTAATACCAATTCAGCATTTCTGCCAAAAATATGCTTAATGATGGAAGTAACAATTAAAATTTTTGGAAAGAACAAAACACCCTTGTACCCATCTAGCAAAAAGCAACGGCTACATGTTTTAAAAACTAGGGCGTTTTTGTCATTTTACTTTTTTCCGGCTTGTTTGTGGCTGGAGTTGATATAAATACACACTGAATGCTATGGTGGCCTCTACATACATTCTCTCATTCTTGTAATAATTATCACATTAGTTATTTATTAAAAATCAAAAGTGGACAAATATGTTTCTCGGTCAACCTAACCAGTTTCATCCCGTATAAACTAATCCCTTTCAACTTTAACCCGTTTGATTCGTTTCCCATGCATCCATCTTGTCACCTCAATGTATGACTCATCAAATATGTTGATAAGTCTAATTCTCACATGACTCAAAATTTGTTTTTTTCTTTCAGGGTTGGGTTGTTCTTTCAGATACTTTAGGGCTAATAGAGAAAGCCCGGATGATTGCGACACAAATACGATGGGAAGCAAGGGTAATCGATCTTGAAAATGGTAGTGACCAAAGACTGCTTGTTTGTCAAAAGCCATTTGTAAGAAAATGAACTTTCCCCTAGTAAAAGTGTAACCACACACCACACAAGCATACATACATATTTTGCCTAAGCAATTCATCAAGCGTGGACGTATGAGATACGTAGAATAACAAGCATTTGCAAGATGTAGATTAGAGAAAGTTTTGTGACCACGTATCGAGTTCTTTTTGAAACCGCAGCAATGTGTTATGTTCGTATATCGTGTCTTTTGTTGTTTTGATTTGTTTATTTCTGTAATTGAAGCTACTTTTTGTACCAAATAACATTATATGTCAAGAAACTAGGTGTCTTAAAGGTCACCTAATATATGAAATAGATTATAACAAGATCTTCATATTGTAAGTTTGTTGTTATTTGAATATATTATTATTATGAATATAATTGATTATTTAATGTCATATGGAATAAATGGTTTTTAAGTTATGGATGATCGGTTTCTAATACTTTATTATTGTGAATATAATTGATTATATAATATCATTTTTGTGTATATATTTGAATGGTTAGGGAGGGGAAACGTTTTGTTTTTTCTTGATTTTCTACGTAATACATCACATCATTTTGGTATTAAAAACAATACCAAGTAGCACAAATGTCACATCACCATCAACGACAATCAACACTGAAAAACTTTTATTAAAAAAATATAAAAACGAAAAAAATAAAAAAACAGAAAGTAGATGTAAAAACGTTGAACTACGCATGTATAACGTAATACATTAAAAACATAACTAAGTCGATCTACTACTCGTACGTTTCATTGAGGATATTAAACGGAAAACAATAAGCGTACAATGTTGAACTAAACACGCACGTTACAATGTGTTAACTATTAAATTTTAGACCGTAAATCGAAATTTTGTAAAAGATGAAAAAATATTTGGCACTAAAGTTGAAAGTGAAAAATGGTAAATTTTGAAATATGTTAAAGTATTGGGTTTAAAGTAAAATTTTAAAAAAAGAAAAAAGACATATACGACATATTATGCACATGATAAAATAATCATTTTTAATTAAAATTTAATAATTAGTAATATTTAAAATTTTAAATGTTGGTGTTTGACATTGCAAACGGTATTGATCGTGCCTTCTTTGATGACATCAACTAAAACTTAAAAGCATCTTTTGCCTTTTTATCAAACATTATTATAATATAATAATTATTTTTCTCTTCTTATTTATTCAAGAATAAACTTCATTTTTTTCTTGTATTTTGGTCCAAATAACAGTTTTCATTCAAATGTTTAAAATCGAGAATGTGCTCCTTGTGGTTTGTAATTTTTCTCAGTTTAACTCCAACGCATTAACTCCGCTAAATAGTTCCATTAATTAGAAGGGCATTTTCGTCTTTTTACAAATAAGGACTATTTTTGTAAATTTCTTAGGACTAATTTTGTAAATTATATAAAACCCAACCCAAAAATGCTTTCACCGCAACCTTATCCTTGACCACCCCCACCACAACTAGGGGTGTTCATTGAGCCGAACCGAACGGACCTTTGTTCGTGTTTGGCTCGTTTACAAACTGATCCGAGCCGATCGACTCGTTTACAATCGAGCAAAAATCCGAACGAACATTTTTCGAGCAAATTCCGAACGAACGTTGAGCAAGCGTCGAACGGTTTGAACAACCCTAACCACAACTCCTCCCTTTCGTCCATAACCCTCCCTCCAGCACCACCACGACCACAACACCAACACAACCACCACCACAGCTACAACTCCAACACCACCACTACACTGGAAGCAGGATGGCGGTGGTGGGTAGTGGTGAAGGATAGATAAAGAAATACCAAAAGAGAGATTTGGGTTACGGGTAAATGATAATGGTAGGTAATGATAATGGTTTTATTTTTTTATTTTTATATACTAAGGGTAATATAATCAATTCATGATAATAGATAAAATTAAAATAAAATTTAAAACTATCGCGTCAGTGTAATAATAAATTATTAGATTAAAATCGTAATTTTCGTCATACTTCATGTACGAAAACAATAGTAATTTACTCTTAAGTTTTCTTCCATTAAACCAGTTACCAAAAACAAAAAAGTTTATTCCAACAAACAAATATTCAAATATTCCCCTGAATCTCGTTCTTCCTCTCATTTCAATGGAGTCTTCTCCAATTCATGTAAAACACTTGTTTCATTCATACAATAAATCAATAATCACAAACAAACAACATCAACAACACATCAAACCCTTGTAATATCCGCCATTAATCCCCATAACCCACCTCGATTCCATCAATCAATCACCATTTCTTCTTCACAATTTCACATCCCCCATCAAATCCATCAATCACACACAAAATCCTCTGTTTCATCGCCAATTACAGGGTCAATTCAGCTCTAATCATCAGCGATTCAGAGCCGAATTAGGGTTTTTCGTTTCGTTTTGGATGATAATGTCGTCGTTGGTGTCGTATTTGTCGATCCACAGTGCGAAACGGTTGAATGTTGGTGGGTTTTCGAGTGGAGTTTCGCCTTCTTTGGGTGTGTGTAGAAGTCGATCGATTGTTTCGTTGGTCGGAAACTCGTCGGAGAAGATAGGAGTTGGATTTTCCGGTGAGGGGTTGAGGTTTTCCGGTGGGGTTCTGCTTCTCAGACGACGGGCTTCGGGCGGCGTTCCGGTGGTGAAAGCTGCTGCAGCGGCGGATGGTGGTGGTGGTGATCAGGAGATTCCTGAGGGGTTTGTATCTTTGAATATCATGCTTAAGATTTTGTGATGTTAAATATGATTTATTGGACGATAATAATCTATACGGGTTAATTTAGCTGGTAATATTTTCAAAGCTCATTAAGTTGTTAAAAAAACATTTATAGAATAATAAGTAAGTTTTAAAAGTATTTCAATTAAATCACTTGTATTTTTATTTCTTACAATCAAGTTATTAATATTTTTATTTGTTTAAAGTTTTTAAGTGTGTTTAAATTATGTTGTTCAACTTTTTTATAATTTTTTTAAATAGTTCGGTTTCCTAAATCCATAAGAATAGGGTTGTCTTTGACAATGAAAATGAAAATTATGAGTATCGCTGGTTAAATTAATTATGTTAACTATTATTACTTACACTTAAAAGTAAAAGTCGGTGGGGTTTATCACCGGCCTTTACTCCCCCCTACACTTTCAATTTTTACATTTTTCACCCTCAAACATTTTTTAAAACTTTTTATAAAATGTCATTTTGATCCTCTCGAGTTTTTAAAGTTTTGGATTTACACTTATGCAATATAAATTCAACTTCGTCTATGTTTGGACATAATAAAAAATGACTAGGGTCAAATATAAAATGTATACGTACTTAACTTTAAATATGTTTTACGACTGCCTATGTTTCGACACACGTTTACGTGTTGATGTAATTATGTTCAGAGATTAGTTGGGTAAGGTATAAAACATATTTGTGCTTAAATTTATGTACGCTTTGGGTTGGTATACGTTTCGACATTCATCTATCTTTTGACGTAAATTCTGATCAGAAATTAGTTGGGTCAAATATTAAATTTTTTAAGTTTGTCTACATTTCGACATAAATTTTGTTTGAAAATACGTCGAGTCAAATATAATATGTTTCAATTGACAGTATAAAATCCAAGTTACTATACGTTTCGAAAAAAATTAGTTCAGAATGAGTGAAGATGATTCTAATCTATACATTATCACACTACATACGACGTCACTACACCTGTTTTTTATGTACGCTTTGAGTCCGTCTACGTTTTGATATAAATTTGTTTTGAAAACAGTTGAGTCAAATATAATACGTTTTTATTCAACGATACATATTCGAGTTACTCCACTTTTCAACGCAAATTTACTTCAGAAACAGGTCAGATCAATTGTAGTCTATGTTTTATCACGCCGTATACGATTTCGCTTCAACACGCGACAGCCGACCTTTGTTCCCCTCATACTTTTGATCTTTACATTTTCAACCCCTGTTAGTTTTTTAAAACTTTATAAAATGTCACGTTTACCCCATTAGATTTCTAAAACTTTGAGTTAACTCATGTGCAATATATATTTAGGTCCGTTTACGTTTAGATATAATTAGAAACGACTCGGATCAAATATAAAATGTTTCCAAGCTTAAATCTGTACATTTTAATACTGTCTACGTTTCAACATACGTTTATGTTTTGATGTAAATTTTGTTCAGAAATAAGTTGGTCAAATGTAAAACGTTTTAGTGCTTATTTTTATGTACGCTTTGAGTTGACCAACGTTTCGAAATTGGTTTGTTTGGAAACGCTTTGGGTCAATATAATACTTTTTCATTTACTATACGTTTGAACGTAAATTTAGTTCGAAAAAAGTCGGAGCGATTGTAAATCTATGTTTTGACATTAATTTTGTTTAAAACGAGTCAGGTCAAATATTAAATGTTTTTGTTCAACGGTATAAATTGCAGTTACTCTGCATATTGACGTAAAATTAGTTCGGAAACGAGTCCGGTCGATTGTATCCTATACTTTCTCACGTCACGTACAATGTCGTGGCAACGCGCGACGGGTAATAAACCTAGTTATCACTTATAAACTAAGACTAATTTACCTTATTTCTAATACGAAAAGATTTTGTAACTCTTTTTATTAGACTTTTGAAAAACTACTTTTTTTAGAGTTAAAGTTCGATTTTATTCATTGAAATTTGTTAAAAATAAACATTTCTCTTAAAAAATTAAAAATATAAGTGTACATTTAAAAGTTTCATAAGTTGTTTTAATTTCACTACAAAATTTTTATTAGTTGTTTCAAATTTATCCAAAATAATAAAAACTTCCCGACTAAAATTAAAATAATTAATAAAACTTTTAAAGGTAAATTGATATTTTTGATATTTAAATAAAATAGTTACTTTATTTAAATCTTATAGAGTAAAATTGAAATTATAACATTGTAAAATAAAAAAATATTTAGAAGCACAAATTTTCTTACAAATCGAATTTTATAGAATTACGAGCAAGTTATAAAATATATGCAGATTGTCGATAGTTGAGCCTCCGAAGAGCTTTCTTGAACGATACCCAGCTCTAGTAACTGGATTCTTCTTCTTTGCTTGGTAAGCTAATTGTTAAACTATATTCAAATTTCTTCAAAATATTTTTTTTAAATCATTTTCATTCTGATTATCAATTATGATTTTTTTTGACTGACTAGATAGTTGTTAGTATCACTAAGGAGTTATTTGACAGAATCTTATTCAGCCTCTTAATGATTCAGATGTTTGAATGGTTCAACATTTAATGGTTCAGACTGTTTGTTTCGCGAGCACATGTCTGAATGGTTTAGACATTTTCCTCTGAATGGTTACGTATTATACTGATGTTGAATGGTTAAGAGGTCTAATGCTGAATGATTAAGACATATTATCTGAATTGTTCAGACATTTGTCTTTAAATGATTAAACGATATATTAGCTCTTAATGGTTCAGACATCTTAATGGTTCAACATTTAATGGTTCAATATTTAATGGTTCAGACCTCTTATTGGTTCAACACTTAATTATTCAGAAGTTATCAAATGACCCCTAAGTTAATAAAATTCATCAATGTTAATGTTTGAACATTGGACCTCCAAGAGAGGCAAAACCTCTCATCTTCCCCTTGATCACTAGGCCAAGAAATCATTGGCAATTATCAGTTATAATTAACTTGAGTTACAAATTAGAATATTAAAAAAAATCCTAATATAGAGACATTCACTTAGATAAATTAACACCCCCCTATACGATGCGTATGGAGTAAAAAAAACATTGAAAATGGGGAAATTTTAGTGCGGGTTGTCAGAGGTCCATACGCCTCATATAGCCCTATATGACACATATGGGGTTATACGACGTGTATAGCAAATTTCGAAACTGACTACGAGGAATAATTCATGGGGTTGTTAGAATGGTTATACGCCCTATATAGGAGTATACGACCCCTTTATATAATGCGTATTAGGCTATAAGACACGTATAGAAATCTAAAATGTTGATTTATAATTTTGAGGTGTTTAAATATCCAATATATCACCTAATGAAATATCGTGCGAACTTATACCTATATATCGCCTGATGATTCGTGACATGACCTAGTTCATTTATTATTTTATAAAACTTGTTTATGCAGGTACTTTTTGAATGTTATATTCAACATACTGAACAAGAAGGTTTACAATTACTTCCCATACCCTTAGTAAGTTTATCGTACTTTAGTTTAAAATGATAATCGAGCAAAATATAAAAACCCCATAAGTCTTTATAGGCACGTATATGTATCGCCTTTGATAGTACGAGTGTTTATGAACGGTTAACAGGTTATCAGGTTAACAGGTTATGAGTTGACCGACTAAGAAGTTATTACTTGTCATTTTCTTGAACTAAGATCTGAACCTCACAATTAGAATATTAATGTCTTGAATATTCAGCTTTGTTTCAGTTGTTCATCTTTTAGTTGGTGTCATATACTGTCTCATCAGTTGGTCAGTTGGTCTCCCTAAACGCGCAGTGAGTTTCTTTCGTTTTACATTTGCACAATGTTTTATGCACAATGTACATGTATCAATGCATTGCTCTCTCGTGTTGCAGCCAATCAACAAGGATCAACTCAGGCTTCTCACTCCCGTCGCAGCTTGTCACGCTCTAGGACACGTCATGTCCAATGTTTCATTTGCTGCAGTCGCCGTGTCTTTTACACATACCATAAAAGGTATATCTATAATCCCTTAAAGGAAACGTTTACACTGTGTAAGACATGTTTTATCTTATCATATTGGTTAGCAGAGTACCGCGGATCCAGTGGGTTTGACTCACTGAGTCGACTCACGCTAAATTTTTTGGCGTACTTACATTTTGTTTTTGTTGGTGTTATCAGCTTTGGAGCCATTCTTCAATGCTGCAGCTTCTCAGTTTGTTTTAGGCCACCAAATACCTCTTCCTCTATGGCTGTCATTGGCACCGGTTGTTATAGGTGAATATTTATAACGAAATACGAATGAAATTAGCATACGACGTGTTAACGAACTTGACATGACATATCAACTTAAAACAATCGATTTTAATGGTTTACGACTCGTGTATGTGTAGGTGTGTCAATGGCCTCATTGACCGAGCTTTCTTTCAACTGGCTTGGGTTCACAAGTGCCATGATTTCCAACATCTCTTTCACTTACAGAAGCATTTATTCAAAGAAAGCTATGGTAATATCAAACTTTTGTTCATATTAAGCATCACATTAATGTAAACATTAAGTGATACCAAACAGGTTTATGTTTCGATATATGTATTCGACAGACGGGTATGGATAGCACGAATGTGTACGCTTACATATCGATTATCGCTCTCCTGTTTTGCCTCCCACCAGCAATACTTGTAAGATACTTTTGATCGTGTTCTTATTTCATATGTGACATTTTTGACCTGTTTACTTGTCAGTTGCATCTAGCAAATGTTGATACAACTTCAAATTAACAAATAAATAGCCCAAAAGTATATTTTTTCAAAAATAATCCAAGCTGTATTTTATGAAATAATTTTATTTTAATGTTTTATTTAAATAATATATATTTTTCTTTCATAACCTCTTGAAGACCACCTGTCCAGCGCAAACTACGTTTTACCTGATTCAGTTGGTTAGCAGGTTAATAGCAGGATCTCATGAGCTTTCTGGTAACGGTTTCTCATGGTTACCGAATATGTTTCGGAACAACTCAACCAAATCAAACCATTTCAGCCCGTACCCAAAATTACTTATTTTGACCAGTTACAGAACCCTTACCAGTACACTTTGACACATCTAGTTTTCTTCTATTATTTGTCTATGACACACGATTTAAACTCACAATCATCACCATTTCATGTTCTTTGTCAGATCGAAGGACCAAAACTGATGCAATACGGGTTCAGGGACGCAATAGCCAAAGTCGGAACAGTTAAGTTCGTGTCCGATTTATTCTGGATCGGGATGTTTTATCATCTATACAACCAGGTAAACCCGAAACCTTCATATTCAATACACAAATAACCAACTCAAACAAAACTTTTTGTTCGGGTTCTTACTGTTTAATGCTTTATTGTATTTCAAGATTGCTACCAACACTCTAGAGCGCGTCGCCCCGCTTACTCACGCTGTAGGAAACGTATTGAAACGTGTTTTCGTTATCGGGTTCTCCATCGTTGTGTTCGGTAATTATAAACTGCAAACATCCAAACAAATTTATTTAAAAAAAACATTGAGTTTTGGTTCATTTTATGAGATTTTAATGAATGTGAATAATGATGTTATTGGCAGGTAATAAGATATCCACACAAACAGGAATTGGTACTGCAATTGCCATTGGTGGTGTTGCAATCTACTCTTTGATCAAAGCTAATATTGAAGAGCAAAAAAAGGTATCATTAGGCAGCTAAACGGGTCTTGCGGGCCGGATAACGGGTTTGGGTCGTAACAAGTCATTTTAATAAAGATCGACCCGGTTACATGATTAACATGTTTACAACCCATCAACCCGTTTAACTCATCTATAACAACCCAAACTAATTTATTTTCACTGTAGATGATAAATTCACTCATAAACATAAATTTGGTTAAATCTGGGTTATAGTGTATATGGTAGCTAAAAAATTGTAAAAAAATTACGAAAGTTATCATTTTTCTTATTGAGTTATACTTTTATGGTGATGTTAGAACTTTTTCATACACATAGCCTCCTTATACCGAATCTTTGGTCATGTATCTACATATTTTCATTCTTAACACAAATACTAATTCATATGTGAATAACAATACATACATGAACCTATACACAAAAACTTGTTGATATTGTTTTATAGAAACTCCCATGACTTTCTAAACCATTTTATTTAGCAAAACTATATTAAATTTATAATAAAGTCTTTATAATCATATGTAAAATACAATATTTTTAGAAAAATAAGTAAACATGGACGAAAAATGTTGTCATGTAAAAATACTTGGTGACTATATTATATTTTTAGACGTTTCTTAACCTGTTCATTTTGTCACCTCTATATTTACTTCCAATCTTCCCCTTCAATTTGTGTTATTGAATCACCAATGTATCGTATTGTTTCAGAAGATAGAGAAGGCAAACGTGGCATAGAAACGAGATGTTTAAGAGCAGATTAAGCAGAAAGTTGTGAAATTATGCATGATTGAAGGGGGATTCAAATTATTTTGAAACTTGATCTTTCTTGATTTTGTGTGTTCGTATTCTTGAATAGTTAGATGATAAATAAGACCCATCTAAATTCAAGATTATGAGGGAAAAGAGAAGATTTCATTTTTATTTCCAAGATTTTTGCATTTTCAAAACTAAATAATATGCAACAGGTTTATGCAATTATATTAGCAGGAAATAATTTTTTTTTGAAACAATTTAATGTATACATAGGTATATATTAAAATAAATATTAGAGATCCTAAAGTATCAATAATGTAGAGGTGGTGTGAACATCTACTTTCGAATTTGAATATTCTCTCTTAGCCGATCGATTGGCTTGAATCTTTCTTTGTTTTGAATCGTAACCTACTATTAGTGTATGCCTATAACTAAACTAATTTCTTTTATCTAACCAACTTATAACCAAACAAAAAATGACTTCACTAATGGCCAGATTTCCCTCTCATCATTCAAAACTACTTCTATCTAGCTCCTCTCTTCACCATCTTTTGGTCAAAAAGAGTAATTCGATTCCTATCCGGATTATTCATTGCTCTACTCGATCAATATATATAATAAGTATACTCTGAATCCATTCTCTCTCAGAGTGAAGTCTCTATTGGTCTTATTCTTATTGTGCGCCTTGTGAGCGTGTTTGGATCTGCAAAGGAAATCGCTCGGATATTCCCCTTACCCAACCCGGGAACGGACCGGAGGGAACCGCAACATGGGGAATGCCCGCGTCTCGTCGCAAGGCTCATTTTGAGTTGTGGGTCATATGGCGGGCATCTTTATCTGATCAAGGGTCGGGGCACAAGGGTCCTAGTACTATCCAGGTGCGAAGAAGCCCGGAGGTGACTACAATGAGCAGAAATATCACTCACCGGCCTAATGCAGATCTTTCTGCAACACTCTTCCGGCTTGATTACTCCCTAAGATTAGAGGAGGATATAAAAGCAAATTGAGTTGCAGGCAGGAGTGAGTCTATCCTGCAAAACGGCTTCTCGCTTATCCCCATTTGGGAATGAGGAGATCCGACGTCAAGTGCAGGAATAGCTGTCGAAGGGGCGGGAGAGTCTCAGTCTGTGTTGCCTGCTTGACTAGCTCAAAAGGAGGCAGTTGGAGTGTGTAGATGGGCTTTGAAGCAGGGCCATAGAGATTTCAAAACTTCTGATTGGTTCCATTCATCCCCAACCCTAATGAATCGAGTATGAAGGGGTCAAGCGGTTCAGGTTTTCGGTCGATTCCCGTTCACCTTCCCCCTCGTAGTCCATTAGTGGGTAGGGTGGTAAACTTATAGGCCGTCGACCTCCTCTTCAGATGTGTCCTTGACAACCTGGCAGTTCTTCGGTCTTTGTTTTTAGGGGCGGGAGTGCTTGGTCACTAGGCTTTCCTTTTCTTCAACCAATTTGGTTGTGTCAGCCGATCTAACATTTTTTATGGGTTGGCTTGGCCGGATAATGATGGATTGAATGTAAGATAGATTCGAGTTCAAGTGGCACAGGACCTTCGATCAACCATAGGGTAGAATACTACCGAATTCATTCTATTGAAGCGTAACATTTCATTTCCTGATGCATTTCTTTGGTTTGGAAGTTCCGGAATCTTGTCGGTGAATTTCTAGCTTGATATGACCTCACAATAACAGGTTTCTGGTCAGCCTGTGACACAATGTTGGTGATGGATGTTCAGTTGTTTGTTTCACATTGAGAGGGAATCCTCTCATGCACCTAATTGACCGCTCTATGAGAAATGTAGGGGAGCATAACCATCTACCTACTTGTATGCGAAGTATGCGAAGGTTGTTAAGCGGTTGTATAGGAACAAGGATTGAAGCATTTGAATCCCTCTAATAAAAATCTCATCCTAAAGTATCAATAGTGTCTAAAATTGTTGTTTCTTCTTCGAATCAACTAGCCATTAACTGAGGTTACATTATTTAAAAATTTTACTCAAATTAATGTAGGGTTTCATTAATGTTATTTAATCTTTCAGCATTTAGTCAGTTGTAACATGACATATAACCTTAAGGTCTACATATTAGGTTTTGTGTCCTTTGTTTGTCTTGGAACTGTATTTATCAAATAACTGACTTCTGGTATCAAACCCATTTGATAACCTAATCATCGTCTGTTATTCTATATGTGCAACCCATTAGGTTCATATGTTACAACATACCATCTCATAACACAAAACTACAACGTACATAGCACATAACACAACATACATATTTTTGAAAAGGATGATGTTATACTTTACAATCCTCGTTTTTTTCTCATAACCTCGCTTTCCAACGATCAACCCTTGGTCCTTTCGGCATGACATTTGACGTATCTTGTATATAAGATATGACTTTAATAACTTAAAATCTAAGTTTGTTTTAACAAAAATATATCTGTTGATATGTTGTGTTTATTTGTAATAGTACTATAAAACAAGAACACATCAATATGTGATCGTAAATATTATTACATAGGCTAAAGTAAAATAAAGAGGCTTTTATGTAATATCTAAATGATGACCAATTATGTTAAAATTAATATTATTATAGAAAGTATCAAAAAAGCTGGAATAGCTCAGTTGGTTAGAGCGTGTGGCTGTTAACCACAAGGTCGGAGGTTCAAGCCCTCCTTCTAGCGTTATATTTTATTTATTTGGTTATAATCTTCGGTTTTATTATCACTTTTGGACTTGATAACATGACCCAAATAAGATTGATATATAATACTTTTTCATGTTTTACGTAACAACATCATGGTCTCAACGAGCCATCGACTCATCGAGTGACAAACATTCTCTATTCGAGCTCATGAACAATTGCTCGTTAAATATGATAGACACTCTCACACCAAAATGATGGAACGATGTTGGCATGAGCGGTTTGTTCATGTTGGTAGCTAACATGACAAGATCAACATTTAGCTCCACATCACTTTCTTTTGGATTATCTAACTCAAGTCGAATATCATTGTTAGTGTGAAAAGGGGAGCCCATTAGCGATTTATAAAGCACCGATTATGAAATGTATTTAGTCTTGAAACACATAAAAGAAATCATTGACTTGTTTAATAATCTATCGAGTCGTGAAAAAAGTTCAACAAAAGACGTTAACAAATCATTGTATGATGCGAAGATATAGAGAATCATACCACTAGACCAAATGCCCAATGTTTATAATCCTGTATATAAAATAGTATATAAATAAAAATTGACAAAAAAACCACGACCGTTTGTACTTTGTGCATCACTTGTAGCACATCAAGCACAATTAGTCAGATACAATACCACCCATTCAAACAAACAAACTGCTGATGAAATTACAATAAGTGAATTCGATAATCGAAAGCTCGAATCTACCCTAAAGGAATCTAATAAACTACAAGTGAACTTTCTTTAAGATTACAACCAAAACCACGGATAAATGCCTTCAATGCAAATCGTCAGGTGCGTAGATTTCCTATGCCATACGCGGCAAGTAAAATGTGTTCTTTAAATTAGAAACTCGTGTATGGTGGGGGCGAACTCATGGGCTACTGTGCTAAACGATTGGGTACAAATTGATGGGGTGCTGATGATCCAGTGTAACTGAGAATCGTATTAGTTAAACTTAACCTGGTTAGTTGAGTTAACCGAACCCTTTTAGAACATGTTATTGAGTTTTAAAATGTTGATTAATCTATTGAGCATATAATTATTGATAAAGTTTGTAAATTTTATGAGTATATTAATTGACGCATTGTATTAAAACGGCCAAAAAGTTTTTAGACCCCTCGTAAGTTTGGACTCGGTATGGTTGTCCACGCAACACATCCTTAGGCCCGACCATGGGGTAGAAATAAGATATAAATGAAAGTCTAACCATTAACATTATTAGAAGTTGATTATGAATTGTACTTGGAATTATAATATTGTAATTTATTAATTCTTCTATTACAAGTGTGTTAAAAAGTTATTTTTCTAACGTATAACTCTACAAAACTTTAAAATAAACGAGTTACGTCGAGTTTGTTACAAGTCAAGTTTGACTCTCGAGCTTGACGAACTAGATCACTAAGATAAACAAACCAAGTCAAACCAACTCATTTAACTTCAAACTCAAGCTCAACTAGAACTAACCGGCTCATTTAACTTCAAAGTCAAGCCCAACTAGAACCGGATCAGTTCTTTTCAATCATGATTACGTCTGTTCAAATAGCTCGATGCTCGAAACTTGCTCGAATTTGTTCGAAAAAAACTTGGATTTTTGCTCGTTCGAATTTTGGCTTGGTTGTAAATGTACCGAGCAGTTCGGTTCGGTTTGAAAACAAACTGAGCACGAGCAAAGATACGGTCGCTCGGTTTCGCTCGAATTATTTTTTAGTTTAGTGTTATATAGTATATGTATTATATATTTGTTAATTTATTTAGTTATTTACCAATTACCACTATATTAATTATATAATAAAAAATCAACAGCCCTAAATGTAAAATTTTAATTCTCTGATCAAACCATCACTTTACATTTTAAAATCATTTGACCATTCCACCCATTAGCATTTTCTGGTCATTCCTCGTATCCCCCACCTCCCTACTGACTGCCGAGGTGTTGTCCTCCAGCACTCTGACATGCGACCCCCACCTTTGGCAATCCGACCTCCAATAGTCTGACCGCGCATCCTGCCTCTGACATCCGCCTCTAAAATCTGACCTGGTTCGAAACCCGACATTGTTCAGTTGTTCCTAATCGCGATATCTTATGGTTAGAATTTTTTTATGATTTGATTCTTAAAGAACATTTGCACAAAGCATCGGTGATATACTATGGTTGGAACTTGAAAACTAAAATTTTGAATGAATCATTAGTTTTGTTTTAAATTATAACATGAAACTGAACAAAACCGAGCAAAACCGAGCGCTCGGTTTAAAACCGAACCGAGTTCAAGCATGAAGTTTGCACTCGAAATTGTAAATTCGAACCGAGCGAGCCGCTCGGTTTGAAACCGAACCGAGTTCAAGCGGAGCTGCGTTCGGTCCGGTTTATGACCAGCTCTAATCATGACAAACTAGCATATCGCGGTTCGGTTTTGAACATATACGAAAACGTCACAATTATAGTTTTTTGGGTTAAATTGGTTTTAGTGATTTTAATCACATAGACACATTACAATGATAGTCGATATCTACACATTCTTTAAGGATTGTTATTATATGATACTATTACTGAACATATGATATTTAACAAGGCATGGATGTCAATTACAACAAATATGTTAAAAGTAAAAACTCTTATAAGAAATAAATATGAAGAAAAAAATCTAGAGAGAAAAGTACTAAACACTATGCCAATAATCTCTTACTTTGATGGTTAAATGAGAGGTGGAAGACTTTGTTTTTATTAGAAATTCAAGGTTTAAACCTTATCATAATGAATATTACTATTTGGTGATAGTAATAACTAACAACTAACCAACCGTTCAAAATAATAATAATAACAATAATGATAATAATAATAATAATAATAATAATAATAATAATAATAATAATAAAAAATAATAATAATAATAATAATAATAATAATAATAATAAATAAATAAATAAATGAACACTATAACTTTTCATATGATGTATTATTAATTTGTTCCAGACTTTTGTATTATACCGTAGTAAAAAAAAACTTAAAATAATTAAAGATGCATGGACAATTTTGCCCTCGACGATGGCGCGAAAGTGAGAAGTTGAGCATCACGCAAAAACAGAAACCTAACGAAATTATCGCTTCTCCTTTCGATCCTCCATCTTATCAAACCCTAAAACCCCTAATTTTTCTTCTTTTCAATCGCCCCTTTTCGCACAATAAAAAGGGGCAAACATCATTCAATAGCCAGCTCCACTTGAGGTAATCACCCAACTTACATTCAATTCATTATCTAATCCAATTGCACGCTCTTCGATCATCAAAATCGCGTATCTGTTTGTGTCAAAATTTGAAGTTTCTGTTTACGATTCATATCGGTTTCTGTGCGGATTTCGTTATGAAATGTTTACTGATTGTTTGAATTTAGTTGAAGGTGGCGGAGCTGTGGCATCCAACTCCGATGAATTCTGTTTTTAGCTGTTTTTCGTTATATGTTGTTGTATTCTTCTACGTATTGGTGACATTTAGGATTTTCTTTAGATTGTGGGGATATTTTTAAACGATACAAGTGCCTGATGACGGTGATATGTTAGATCTGATGTCTTGATGATAGTTTTTGTTTAGTTACTTGTATATGCTTGAAGATAGGAAGCGTATGATTCCACAGAATTAAGAACCAAATGAAACGAATTTTGAGCATTGTATCATTACTACCGTATCGGATACAGCTGCAGTTTTTGGGCTCTGAGATATGGTAGACATTATATTTTGTTGCTTCAACATGATCACCTATTGAGGTTTGAAAAATGTTCATTATGTAAATATGAGGCGTGTGCTTAGGTGGATTAGTATATTGGTTAAATTAAACCTGTTTGTTAAGATATGATATAGTCAACAAACCTATAGAGTTGTATTTTATAGCTCGGATTTTTGAATATTGAGGGAGAGAATAAAGATTAACCATTTGTTCAGGAAATTATAGTTGAAAATTGTTGTTTGGTGATTTCAGATTAGATAATATGCTGAAAATTTGTGCAGAGAAACCCATCAAAGTTTCCTATATCTGTACACAAAAGTTCAAAAACTTGTGCAAGTAAAACTCACATGGTTTGTTAATGTTTGTTCACCGATGAGATTCTATGCATGTGTTCTTGATATAATATTTTATTTTTACTGTTTTTACATAAGAATGGTAGAGATGAACATTGTAACTTATGTAGCTTGTGATGTTTCTAGACTGGATCCTGAGCGTTTTTGTGGAAAAGGAAGAATTTCAGATTGCTGAATTTGAATGATGATAATCTTTGAGCAAGAAATTCTATAGACCCTCCTTTTCCACATCATAAACTCAATATCAGACGAACGCCGAGTATATTTAAACCAAATGGATCCAAAACCGCCGTCCGGGCCCACCTCCCCTGTTACTTCCCCTAAAAATAAAACTACTGCCCAAACTTCTATCAAAGATGAAGCCATCAACAGTCATCATTCATCGGATATCGTATCATCACCAGTTTCAGACAGCACCCATGAATCCACTTGCCACAGATCACCTCCAATGCAAGTAATGGAAAGACCTGACGATTTAGATTTCTCTAATAGATTCTCAACATCATCATCAGAATGGAGTTCTGCTTCCGACGAGTCACTTTTCAGCATTCATCTTACCAATAGTTGCCCACATGATCAAGCCCATTTACCGGAGCATTCTAGTCAGAGTAATGTGGGAAGTTTAAAAGCGGAAAGCTTATCTAAATTAGATGCTCACACGTCTAGTTTAGATGAGCCCCAAAAGGTTGTTAGATGGAAAACTCAAGTCGAAAGACTTGCGGATGAAGGAGTGAATTCTCAAGATCAACGAGTGGATTCGTCTCCTTTAAAAGATCACAAATCCAGTGAACCAAAGTAAGTTATGTATATTACCCCTTTCACCATATTCAAAGTTATTGAACAACTGTACTTGCTTTTGTAATGAAGCTGTCTCTGAGTTTTTTAAGGTCCATATGAAAATTTTGTCTCGACTACAAAAGGGAGGCCCTAAAAGTACATGCTAAACAGAAAGTGCCATCCTTTTAGTGACACGACAAGAATTTGTTACTTAAAAGGTGTCATCTTTTTAGCAACGTTTAATGAATAATTCAATCGTCTTTAGTCATTTTTTTCTGAAGTATATTTTCAATGGTTATCGTTGTTAATCCACTAAGCCTTTTCTTTGTGAATTGTAGAACATAAATAAGATTTTAGTAACTTCAACTGACAACGCTTATTGGTTATTGCTACTGAAGCAATGACCACATGAATAGTTAATAATAATATATAATAGGAGTAGTTGCATTAGGAGAACAATTGTTTTAGAAATTAAATATCAACATGTCCTGTCTTTTTATTTGGTGTATGTTGGTAGTAAGTTTTGAGGCCCCAAATATTTTGAGACCCATCCTATATGGTCGCACACTCTCAAGGACGGGTCTGCTGTTATTAACAAGTCATCATTCTAGTGAAGATGCACAAAAAAATAGTACATCTTTATATTTCCAAAAGTAGTGTTTTATTGCCATGTAGATTATTTTGCTATGAAAAACCAAGAATAATGGTTCAAAAAGTCAAATTACTATATATATGTTCCTTTCTCTCTCTAGTAGTTTTCTTTCAACCAAGCACTCTTAGGAAATTTAATGAACTGTTGATAACACAAACTTTAATGTCTTATAATCCCGCTTATACCCCTCCACGGAAAGTGTTGACTTGATTCATATTATTAGGGATTAACAATTACGCACACGGATTAACTGCAGCAAACAAAAAAAAGTATTTATGCAGTCTAACACTCTAACTAAATGTATTGTGTGGGTTGTTGCTAATCCATGGGGTTTGAATATTAACAGAGGTGGCAAGATAGACAGGTGAGATAGATTGGGTAATGGCTTGAAACAGGTCATTTTTAAGTGCAGACAATGGTAGCCAGTTGTGTTCTTTCTTGGCCAAAAAAATTTCCTCCTTTTAAATAAATTATATATAGTTAATGTGGTGGTTATAGTTACAAAAGTAATGTTATTCTAATAAATTATTAAAAAAATTTATTTATAAAATTTTAGGAGATATTATGCATAAAAATCAACTTTGGCGCACTTTAACCAGTTCAACCCGTTTAGCCTCTTTCTGTTTTAGGCTAATATCTTTGAATTGAAACCATTTATGATATGAAGCTAATACAGAAATGAATAACATAAAATTTAAATCTGCAAAATTGTGCACTGGAGTAAAAGAGACAGTTTTATCTATTGTCAGAAAATGTTCATGATTCAAGCGTTTTAATATGTGATAACATTTTTATCCCTAAGTATGCTGCAGATATGAAGCATCTCTACTTTGTGTTGCAGAAAAAAGTTTTGTTGGTCAACATGTGACTGTGGATCATGTAACCTCCCAAAGTGGTCATGTTGGAATGAATGCTGGAAATACATGAGCTGTTCAAATTGTAAACCAAAAGACAAAGGTCCATCACATTCGTAAGTTGCCAATTTTGAACCCATTTACTCATTAATAGATCAATTTATGTTGTGGTTTATCCTTAATGGTTGAAATAAAAAAAATTAGGTAAAAGCGTTACAGGTCAAACCAATTGAAAGTTCCGTCTAAAGTGGAATTTTTGTGATAAAAGCCTTTTAAATTGTTTTGTTTAAAACATTAGATAGTATTGTAAGGGTAGATGTCATAGACTTTAGTCCATATACAATAATTCTATTTTTTTGTACACCTATTTGGTTATTCTGTCTTTATACTATAATTACCAAATTAGTGTGTTCCAAAACTCAGAATTACCAAAATGGATTTAAAAAGAGTATAATTACCAAACAGAATAAAGGCAAAGTTCTATTGTTATGATATGACATTTGCTTTTATTGTAATAACATAGTTTTTGTAATATATTTAACTTGTCACCTATCTTAAAAAAAGGGACGAAAAATGTTTGTGGGTCAATCCAACCAGACCTACTCTGCCGTTACCAAAAACCACATATTTCAGCCCAAACCAGTTTTGACCCATCACCCAATGGCTCATATTGTCACCTGTACATTAAACCATTTGTTACTGTTATTTTCTTGTTTAGTTGTTTATAATAAAGCAATTTGTTGACTTTTGTTTCTTTGCAGTAAGGAAGCAAATGCACCTACAAGTGCTTCACCCAAGAAGCCCAGTGCGAAACATCAGAAGCTGGATATGAAAAAATGGTGTTGTTTTGGATCTTGTTTGGCTTGCTTCCGTTCATGCTCTTGCCATTGCTGCTGGGGTGACATCTCTACTTAAACATCACAAGTTAGCAGTTTCTCTTTGTTACCTTTTTACAGAAGTGGCAAGATGGGTGGGTGGGTCAGTTGTGTTGGGTTAAAATTGGTCACTTTTAGTACCGGGTGGAGTGGTGCACGTCGGATCAAGTTGACCTGCAAACAATTTATTGATCCTTTCTTTGAAAGAAAATATAAAAGCTAATGGATTTATGAATTTATTGCACAAAGTTATAACAAAGTGTCTTGTTTATGTCGTTGTATTTAATATACTATGTTATTTTTATCTCTTGATGTGTTTGACTTGCTATAACTGGAAAATGGTAACATGGCAACCGTTTTGACCTGCTATAACCAGTAACAAGGTGACTTTCAAGATTGTTGTAACAATAATCTACCTATGCAAATAAAAAAAAGTAGTAATATGCATGCTTTAAAAATAGATGGTGATATTCAACAGTTTTGATAGAACTTAACTTGACCCTTTCTTAAGAATGGGTCAAATCACCTCTTTTAGATTAAGCCCAACATGACCCGTTCATAAGAAAAAGGGATCAAAAGTGTCATCTCTACCTTTTCATTTATGTTTCTCAAGCAGTAAGCTACAATCATTTCCTTGGGCTCAGAAAGCGCGATTTTGTTCTATTTCAGCTTGATGACATCGCGATTATTGGGGCTGTTTGGGACCGTGATTAAGATGGGCCCAACAAACAAAATTGGGAGAATAGAGGTTAATGGTGTTTAGCAGGTACTTGTTATTCTTATTTTCACGAGTTACATCTGTAGAACCCATAAACAAGTTTTCATTCCTTCTTACGTAATGAGAGAATGAGAATCACATTATGCATATCTTTAATACCTTTTTTCATATGCACCTCAACGCACATTGGGTCCAGCCCAAAGTTGGTGGCACGAACCCACATTGGGACCATCCCGAAGATCGAGTCACTTTCACAACTTTTTTCGAATTCAATGTTTGTCACGTGGTTCTAAAAGTTTATCTTGTTCATCATATTAAAGTTTTCATTTGGATGTTAGGAGCGTCCGCCGTCGGGTGGAAATTTTATAACTAGCGTTAAACGATTAATCATAATATTATTAGTGAAGCCATTTAAAGCCTGGTTGGGTATTAGATTGTCATGTCTAATCAAAATTATTTTGAAAATCCTTTTTTTTTTGTTCCTAAATTAACATACGTTGTTATTGTATGTAATAAGACTTAAAAACTAGCAAAATTTACCTGAAAATAAGTTTTGAAAATCAGTTATTTAAAAAAATTAAGATTAGAAAGTTATTTACATCGGAAGGTAAGTTTTGAGGTTAGTTATGCATAAACGTTTAAACTTTTGGCCTAATATACATATCTAGTACTCTAGTAGGAAAATCCATTTTAGAAGGATAAAAAACACTTTAAACTAGTAACTAATCGGTGTCATTCTATACAATGAAGGGTTAAAGATTAAAGTAAAAACAATATCTATGTAAAAATCTGAATATACATATGCGTATGTGTATGTTTAATTCATATACTGTTTTTAGTTCATTCTTGTTTGATTATATAATGTTAACCCTTCATATTTTATCTATAAGTCGAAGATTGGTTCCTTTAGATTAACTTGTTTATTTATTATTACATAAACTCGCTCTTTCATTGATGATATGATTAAAGCTAGCTACATTGTTATACTGGTTTACTCTTTGTTGAAGCATTTACAATCCATCCTACATCCCTATTTTTATAATTATATTAAATATTATTATTTGTTTCTCTCACTTACAAGTAAATAATATTTTTTCATACATGTATCATTATATTTATCTCTCATCCATTCACAACCACATTCAAAAATATTTAAAAAAATTACAAGGGTTGTATCATATTTTTCTAAATATAAAAAAATACGATACAATCCTCATAAATTTTATATTTCTTTCGCTAATAATCACTCATACTCATCCGCATAATATAGGAAACACACTCGTGTATATATGGGGAATGGGTTGTGAATACTCTTAGAGTGATGAACAAAAGTCGGTCAATAATATCACAAGAACATAGGATCAAGCTCAACCCAAATTAAAAAGAAAAAAATAGCTTCTAAAAATCCTGACTACATACAAATAGTGCATAGTTGATCAGCATGTTGATCCCAAAAACAACCAACAAAAAGAAACAGAAAATAATCAAGCTACCTCTCTTAAATGAAGTTATGTTGTTTTAGTTCTCAAAGTTTCTCAAATAGATGGTGACAAAACACACACACAGCACCACCATCATCACCACCACCACCACCACCACTACAAGTAAGAAGAAGAATTAGGGTTTACAACTATGTGCTTCAATGGATTTACGACATCTCTCCCACCAGCGTGCCTCACAAACTCGGCCGGTGTGAGAAAACTCCCATGACAAACACACATTATTTTCACCTCTTCACCTTTCCCATATTTATAAAGAATCCCTTCAATCCTCCTGCCACCTGGACCATCCCCTTGCGTGAACACACACGGCATGTCGAATGTATTTGATCTGATCTCTTTCCCTTTGTTATTGTCTGGGTTCTCTAGTTTGGGTCTTAATGGCCGGACCGAGGAGTCCACAGGTTTTGACTGTGATGAATTGGTGCCGTTATGATTGGTTCGTTCTTGGTTAGATTGTACTACGCTTGCAGGGCTTTCGGCTCCTGATCCTGAAAGAATAATGATAACATTAAGTATTAGAAGATATCAAAGTCTAATATCATTTAGAGCTCCTATGTAACCCAACTATACACACAGCCAACATATGTTTGATTATGTGATTTTGAATATTCAGAATATGTCATAAAACAAACAAGTTGTATGATCTATGATAGTTTTTGTTGGTCAAGTAACATATCTTTTCTAACCATGTATCTTAACATATTTACCATTTCTAGCAGTGGTAGAATATGGTAAAAGTAAGTAATTTCTTGCATTGAATGGTTTAAAATGTAAATTTACAGTTTTGCGTATATCAGTGAAAAGGAATAACACATTGCAATTTTAGCAGTTTGCTCGTATCTAAACATCGAAAACTAATCATCGTAACTAGGAGATCCAATAATCAGACAAACATCTGTTTCAAAAAGCAATTTTAAACATACGTTGACTTGAATTCCAATAAAATGTCGTCCCTGATAATGTCACAAAGCAATATCAATCTTGATGTAAATCTAAATATTGTCCTGTTGACTTTCAAATTTAAGGTCAAAACAAAATCTAGAAGAAAGTATAACGTTAAGGTTTTGACAAAAGCTGAATTGAACCTATAAAGACAGTTATTCAAGTCATCATCATACATCCATTGGATCATTGCAAAAGGGAAAATTACGGGAATGGTTGTTTTGTCTAAACATATTTCCTAAATAGCCACGCGATCAAATCTATAAAAATACAACCCTTTGATCGTTACAAAATTCACATTAAAGTATAACTCAATCCGAAGATTGTCATATGAACATGAAAATCACCTGAAAATCACCATTGGCATGGTTTTATGCTAAAAGGACACATTGGAGGACCAAAGGTCTTCTACTATCCTATGCAAGTTGCAAATCCACTTATACACATCGTGGTTAGAGGTAATCTTTTCAAGTAAAATTATCATTTATACATTTATCACGCAAAAATGCTTGTTCACGTGATTTTCCTGTCGAATAAATAACACTTAATGACTCAAAGCTATATGAGAAAAACTCCTACATTCATGCATTTTCAAGATTTAATCCTAGAGTGCTTAGTAAAGTCAAACTTAGGGTTTGGATATAATACCAAACAAGAAATTAGGGTTCTTAGATATTTCTTTAGCTTTTAAACTACTAAATTAGGTTCTTAAAAATCTAAAAACAAAGAAGCTAGATTCTCCAAATATTCATCAAGTTCCAAAAATCACGGAATTAAGTTTTCCATGCATTCTTCGGTTTTCAAAACCTAAAATTCAGGTTTTTAAAACCGAGAAATATGAGTTTTCAGAACCCACAAAAATTTAGTTTACGAAACCCAGTTTTTTTGTTTTAAACAACCTAAAATTCTTGGTTTTTGTAATCTTTGTACTCAAAATTGTAAATACTTTTGAATTTAATCTAAGGCAAACCCAGTACACGAATCTCCTATCTACATCGAGAGAGGTGGTTAATCCATTCGGGCGCATTCCTGTAATAGACAGTGTGTCATGCCTTTTGGCCTTACGTAAGTATTCTTACATTGCATTTCTACAATAGACGGTCTTCATGAGTTAAAAGATCACCTGACAACAACCTTACCGTAAATTTAGCTTCAAGTCTAAGCACTACAATCTAGGAAGAGGTTAACTGTACCATATGATCTACACTAAAGTACAACCAACACATAACGTAGGTACAACATAATCAATGCATATTACCTTGAAGATGTCTACTCTCGAAATCCGACATGCTCGAACCTCGAGAGTCCACGGACCCCGGCCGCGACGGTGGGGGAGTAAACACCCCACCGTCGCCATCTGACTTGGCACCTGTCGTGGGCTCCGGTCCACCAAAATCCCAATGACCGGACCCAAACGACGATGGTCCCACCAACGACCCGACCCGACCCACAACCCCTCCATACTCCTCCCTACTCAAACTCCTTTGCTTCTCGGAACGACGTCGTTTCGCCGCGAGCCTCCTCAAGCTCTGCAACTCCTTCCTCTTCCGCCACTCCTCCTCCGTCTCCACCGGCAACGACGCCGTTCTGATCAGACCCGAATAACCTCCGGCAGGATCCGATTCCTCTTTTTGACCCCACAAAGAAACGTCGTCGTTTTTCACCACAGGCGAAATCGATGCGATTGAAGACGATCTTACTAACTTACTCTTATCAACACCAAATCTCCCACCTAACGACAACCCGAGATTCAGCTCCACTTCCTCATCCGGATCGGATCCTGCCCGATCCCCGGAACCCGTGAACCTCTGCAACAAATCCCTCGAGTAATTCTTCTTAATTTGTAACGACAGATCCCCAATCTCGTTCTTCACTCTTTCCCCCATTTTCCAACAGATTTCAACTTTTTTGTATAGAATTGATCGCTCAGAGGAAAATTGAACTACCCCATGATCCGATTTGAAGCGGATTTTGCTCAAATTGGAGTGCGAAAGCTGGATTAATCTGCATATCGTGCATTGGACCTTTGATTTTGGGGGGTAAAATTGAGATTTTGATAAAGATTGAACGATTAGGGTGGAAGATTGATTGAAGTTGAAAGAGATGAAGAATCAATAATCGGAGAAATGAGGGTTTTGGGAGGTGTGATTATTGGAAATCAAGAAGAGAATCGTTCGAAAGGGGGAGAATAAGGGAATAGAGAAGACATATGTTTCAGTTTCGACCCTTTAAGTTTAAGGATTGGATCCTCATGCTATGAAGTGAGGATTTTTTTAAAAAAAATAAGATATTTAGGGAGAGAAAAATGACAAAAAGGATAAATCTGTACCGCGTTTGATTTAAAGGGATCTCGCTCCTGACAGGGGCGTGTTCTGCTTCATTTTGTTCATGATGTGACTGAAGACCTTCATGATGTGACCGAAGACCGAAGTGGTGATGTGACCGTGTGGAGAACTTGCCTTTGGTAAGGACGGGTTCTCAAAAACGTTTATTTTATTTATTTAATTTAACATACTTGTTTTGACACGTTTAAACTATTTCTTTTATATCATTTATTTAACCTGGTATGTTAGAAAATATGTTATAAACACCTTATAATTTAGATTTCATTGTCCTAGTCACTCCATTTTAAATTTAAGTTTGTCTTTTATTCATCCTCAAATTTCATGTAATCACTTTAATCCCGTTAAAAAATATCTGAAATATTATCATTTAATATAAAAAATTAAAGTTAACTGAAAAAACCCCTATTGTTAATCATCTCTCTCTAAATTAAAATTAACCTGGTTTTTCAGTTAATTTTAATTTTATATTAAATGATAATATTTCAGTTATTTCTTTAACGAGATCAAGGTGATTACATGAAATTTGGAGATGAATAAAAGGCAAACTTAAATTTAAAATGAAGTGACTAGGACAATGAAATCTAAATTATAAGGTGTTTTTAACATGTTTTCTAACATACTAGGTTAAATAAATGATATAAAAGAAATAGTTTAAACGTGTCAAAACAAGTACGTTAAATTAAATAAATAAAATAAAGGTTTTTGAGAACCCGCCCTTGCCAAGGGCGAGTTCTCCATATGGTCACATCACCACTTCGGTCTTCGATCTTCGGTCACATCATGAATGTCTCCGGTCACATCATGAACAAAATGGAGCAGAACCCGCCCTTACCAGGGGCGGGATCTCTTTAAGTCAAATGCGGTACAGATTTATCTCTTTTGTCTCATTTCTCTCCCTAAATACCCTATTTTTTAAAAAGAGTTCTATGATTAACACCTCTAGTAAAGTAAACCAACTATAAAATAAAAAATATCTAGTAGAACCTTGATAGTAAATAATTATATATATATATATATATATATATATATATATATATATATTAATTATCAACTTTAGTATGCATTACAAATTGTATTATATGCTTTAATTGGTTGTACACAACTCTTTTGTCTTTTATATTTACCTTTTGACTTTTATAATTTAACCCATTTCTTTTACATCTTTACCATTTAGCCCAATTTTTTTTTCAACTTTGGTCTCATATTTTATTTTATTTTTTTCAATTACTTTTTTTATCTAAAATTTATCAGTTTTCACGCTACAACGTCCATGTATGGTTCAACGTTTTTGCATTTATTTTTTCTTCATTTAATGGCCCCGTTGTAGCTCGTTGGTTATAGATTGACTTACTTATTTTTTATAGGTTTTACGTTTCGCCTACGTAGTAAAACGTTTTTTTACAACATATACTTTCGTTCAGTTTATTTTTTATTTGTTTTTTATGTCTTTTTTAATACGAATTTTCTAGATGTTGATGATCATTGACGATAATATGTCAATAGTGCTAATTGATGGTTTTACACCCCCGTTGCAACGCGGGGGGTTTAATCCTAGTTGAAGCTAATAGTTAAAAAAATTGTTAAAATATTATTATCACTTTTATAATATATATTTAAAAATTTAAAGATGATAAAATGTAAAAGGTTAAGAGGTTTCCATTAAATTCGGGGATCCCTATAACTTTTCATTATTTAATCTTCCAGCAGAATCATGTGTTGATTTGAAACAATGTTCTTGCTGCATGACGTGGCAGAATATAAAAGTAAGGCCAACATTAATATTTTGACACGTGGCGGTCCTTTTTAAAATCGCCCTATTATTTGTTGACACGTAGCATTATCTCACTGAACCTAGACAACTCTTTTTCCCAAATAATAATAAAATTAGACTTACGTGTCAGCAATGCCCCTCTTTTGTCTTCGTCTTGGGTACTTTCCTTGCAGGTATCCAAGGGCAATTTTGTCATTTACTTTTAGTTTTGTATTGATATAAAATACACCCATCCACTTTGCATGTGTTCAAAATGTACCCTGAAAGTAAATATGTTTTGACAGTTTGATCAGATAACTTGTAACTTGTAACTCGATCGTTGATAATGTTTTGAGAAGTTGATTAGGTTCGGCTCAAGTTAGCTGACATAAGTTTTCAAGTTGATCGTTGAAAATACATACAAAGTAGGTACAACCCATTAAAACTCAAAAACTCAAATTGTAAAAACAAGTTGATAATTAGTACTGTACTAGCATTAAGCCCCCGCATTGCGGCGGGGGACGTTAAATGGGAAAAGAAATGGACATAAAACGTTGAACCACACATGCACGTTGCGGCGTGTTAACTAGTAAAATTTAAAACGAAACATAAAATTAAAACTTTGTAAATTAAAGATGGAAGTATAAGGAATCAAAATGAAAGTGAATATAATTATAAAGGACAATTTGTAAAATATATAAAAGTATCAGGGTTAAAGGTAGCAAAAGTAAAAAAAGGAAAAAAAAACAAAATTATGTATAACCCATTAAAACATATGTACAACTTATAATGCAAAAACTATTTGGTAATTAATATTATATATAATATAATAATAAATAATAATAACAAAAGGGAAGAAGAAAATGAATAGGAACTTATTTCCTTCTTCTATAACTATGGCAGTATTTTTATTCTTGTAAAATGTAATTTCATCATATTTTATGTTCTAACACCTTGATTAAGAGAGCTTGTTATAGAATAACTTTGAGAACCAATAATTTCTCTAAATCAATAGGATAATGGAAAATGCAAATTGTGTTTAGTGGCTTACATTCAAAGGATTAAAATCATAGAAGTAGTGGATGTTGTATTTGAAATTAAGTGCTAACACGTGATTACTACAAAATTTGAGGTATATATATTGGAAAATAGGAAGAAAAAAAACTTAATATTTTTCTTAGTAAAACAAAAGTGTTAAGTATACTAACTAATATACGGATAATTTATTAATTTTTTTTCCATTCAAACCATATATTCTAAATATTTTAAAACTTAATATTCTCAAACCAGTATATAAAGAAACTATGATTTAGTGTGATATTAAACTGTTCTTCCACGACATTTTAACCTATTTATGATATCTCTAATATAATAGTTTCAAAAATGAGTGATTTTAGTAGGAAAAGTCTAAATGTTAAATAACTTTCTTATACAATATCTTAAACAAAATAGGTTGTCATCTAAGTACAATATGTTATATAAGTAAAAATTATAAACGATTAATGTTTTCTATAATAATACTAGTTTCTCCTATTAAATTCACATTTGGAGCAAACACATTTTATCCAATTTGTTAATTAGCAAGATATTATGAAATCTAAGTGTCTAACAACAGACTTTCACCATACAAACACAAATATACTATTTTAAGCACTAATACAAACATATAATTAATATACAAAATAAATTATACACCAGAGATGGATAACGCTAAAGAGTCTAAGAAATTCAAGAAACAAACAAAAGTTGTTACGTGTTCGTATTTCGTAGAGGTGGGAAGTAAATGCATAAAACGAAAACGAAAATTCTGACAACAATAGCACAAGAAACTCATGTATATTTAAAATTACTTGGCGTGCCGTGTAAAAACTCCTGACGCACCTCATACGCTAAAGAGTCGTCTCAAGTTTTCCCGGTTCTCTAGGTTGCCAAGCTAATGCCACATCATATATTATTATTTTCCCATATGTTTTCTCGGTGTTATATGATATCATCCTAATTTTTCACACATTCCCCCAATCTGCATTACATGTGGTACACTACAAGTTGCATTCAAACAAAATAACCTGCTAAATCCCAAACAATTCTCACCTGGTCAAAGGGTTAGTTTTCTTACCAGGATCAGAGTGTATCGACATCTTCTTCTCTTTGAAATGGTTTTTCGTAAATTCCCACTTATGTTTGTTATTTTTTCAAGAACGACTAATCTACTTCCAAATCAACATTTATGTCAATCATAAAACTAAAATCCTTAACTGTTTTACGCAGACATCTGACCACACACCATGATACCACCAGTCAACCGACAATTACGTTCTATACTCACTTCATGAATTATTTTTTAAAAAAGGGTCTTTTTTGAAAATGGTGTTGACAAGGGGTGCAGACCTTGTCGGATGTTGACAATAGGGGGTACCCGCCCCTGGCATGGGCGGGTTCTTCGCCTCGATAAATGCCCACTGTTGTAGCCTTTGACTGATGTGATGTGTGTCAAGGAGACCTCACCCATACCAAGGGCGGGTTCTTCGTTTCCACCACAACCATTCGATCTACCTACTTATTAATCCAAGCCTAATCAAGCCGTCCTTTACAACCCACCTACCAAGGAGACCACGCCCTTGGTAGGGGCGGGTTCTTCAAAATTTTAACCGGGTTTCAACACCCTAAACCTCACATTTATATAAACCATTATCCTACCAAATATTTTTCCTCACAACCTTACTCTAGTTATCCTATTAAAATAAAAAAAAATCTTACAATTCGTGAATCATATCTCAATCCAATTTCTCAACATCAAAATGAGCTGGAGAATTACACCAGGTTTACTAAATAACGATTTGTTATTTTTAAGTGGTCAACATAGAGCTGATTATTATTTTCGAAATCCAGAAAGCGATGAAGGAATTTTACGTGTTAGACGAGGTGCTAAAGTTTTTTGGGATTACATTGATGAAGTACCTATCCCTGAAGATATTATGAGATATATAAGGTTGGCTGGTTTTGCCAGTGTAATGAGTGTGGTTATCGCAAACTTGATCGTGCTCTTATCTCAGCTTTGGTGGAGATATGGAGGCCAGAAACACACACGTTTCATTTACCGGTTGGAGAAACCACAATAACCCTTCAAGATGTACAAGTTTTTTGGGGCTTGCCGGTTGAAGGTGATGTTGTTTCTGGCACTGATTACGCTATGAGTACATCTGAAATTATAATGAGGTTTGAGTATTTAACTGGTTGTACACTCGCTACAAGCACTGTAAGTGGTTATAAGTTAAACCTAAGGTTTATTTTAAATGAAATAATAAAACCATTCTCTAATGCCATTGATTTTCAGTGCATCCAACAAGCTAGATTAATTTTATTTTATATGATTGGTGCTACTTTATTTCTTGATACTTCTAGCAACTGGGTGCACATAAATTATTTAAGTCATATTGAAAACTTAAATAACTGTGGTAGACTTAGTTGGGGAAGTGCAGTTTTAGCCTCTTTGTATAGACAGTTATGTAAGGCAACAAATGTCACAAATCGAGAGGTTGGTGGACCTTTATTCTTGTTGCAATATGGGCATGAGAAAGATTATCTTCTATGTGTCCCCAGAATACGAGATCTATTGATTTCAGATTACCATATGGTGCACGGTATGTTAAAAAAACATGTATTAACTATTTTTCTGTAATCTTATATTTTTCTAATTAACCTGATATATTTGAAAACTTGATTACAGATGGAATGGTGAACTTAGTTATGTAAACACCACTCCGCACTGTTTGACTGTGTATCAATCTCAACTGCATTCATTAAGTGAGGCCACGGGTTTAATATTAATCTTATATTATTTTGTATATATTAACATTGTGGAAACATATTAATTCATAATTTTATATCAGTTTAATTGGAGGCCTTATCATATATTATCCACCTTCTACCTGATATCTGCACAAGTGGACATCAAAGTTGGATAAGTGACACATACCTTATATGTTAGGAAGTTGTTGAGCCTCACATTCCAAGTATAGTTTAAGACAGTTTGGAATGTTTCAACAAATCCCTACAAGTGTGTTACTAACCCGGGAGCAACACACAAATCTACATTCGGCTGCTCGTAAAGGTGGCAGAAATAAAAACTGGTTACAACATCATAATATCTTTGTTCAAGCATGGGCGTCTCGGCTTAATTCAGTTGCTAATGAAGCGTATACTGATTCGCCAATTGCTTCTGAAGCATACATGAGGTGGTATCTAGAGCGTATCGTTGTGTATACAACAAACCCGGCTCATCAAGACACGAACCCTCATGGCTTCCAAATGATGGACAAAGATTGAGAGTGATGGTATTATTATTAATAATTTAATTATTATTATTGTTATTATTATTTTTTTAAAATTAATTTTTCATAATGTTATTTATAGATGGATGGGATGAGTCAGTTTTATCAAAGACCAGGGGATGAAACGGGGAGGAATATGGCGAGCCGTTATATGGATTTTGATATCTACCAACGCATGTGACACAGAATGTTAATGATACTCAACTTCCTCCTGTCACACAATGTTTACCCAGAAAGGGTAGAGGACGAGGGCGGGTTGTGTAACATCTTGTAATTTTGGGTTAATTTAAAGTTAGCTTCGTTAATTCTTGTAAGGGCCTTTATTGCTACACATGAAACTTATGGGTTGCTTATGCATATTGCTTTAATTTGTCTTTTAATCCTTTAAAGATTTTAATGATTATTATTATATAATAAATTATAATAATAATAATAATAATCATAATAATAATAATACTAATAATAACTAAGGAAAATGAAAATAATATCAATAATAACAACTTGTAAAATTTAATAAACTTAAAAAGAGAAGTCTAGGGGGCTTTATTG
>BJCM01061686.1:0-45725 GCA_018326385.1 Flaveria bidentis
TGCTTGGTTGATCCAAGTACACTTAGCTAATCGTATATACTTGTAAACGTTTGAGACTTGTAAAACTTTATCAATGTTTGATTGTGCATTCTGTCTTACATCTCTAGTTACTTTACTCTCTAACTTACAACATAAATTGTCATCTTTTATATACTTATGTATTGAAAACTACGGAAATCTCACCAACATTATATTGACCTTTTATTTTTAACATGTTTCAGGAAATACTCAAGTTTGATCGTCACTTTTGAAGTTTGTTCACACCTAGGAATGGACTTAGTTAAATAAATGAATGAGCTTGTTATATTACTTATTATGCTTTCTTTATTTGAGACTTATGTTTGTAATATTACCTTTGAAACTTATGAATAATATATTTGGATTTAATAATAGCGTTATGTGGCTGTGAATGATCTTAACTCTCACTGCTCGACGTTTCCACCGTCAAGGTTGGGGTGTGACACCTCTGGTCGGTACGGATGATGAAATGTTTCACAATTAGGTAGTGATGTCATTGTTTGACTGCCATTAAGATAGCTAAAAGTTCTTTCTCATAAACAAACATAGCATGTTTTTAATAGAGATGGCCTTACTAATGAAAGCAAGAGGATGACCATCTTGCATCAAGACCGCCGCTAACCCCATGGATGAAGCATCGGTTTCAATGATAAAGGTTTTAGTGAAATCAGGCAACACTAACACATGAGCAGTAACACATGAGCAGTAGAAAGTGCAGTCTTTAAATAGACAAAGGCCTGTTGAGCTTCATCATTCCATTGGAAGGCATCTTTCTTTAAAAGATTAGTTAAGGGTCGAGCTATGCTTCCAAACGCACGGATAAACCAACGATAATAGCCGGCTAAGCCTAAGAAGCCGCGTAATTGCTTAACATTGGTAGGAGTAGGCCAATTAACAATTGCTTGGATCTTAGCTAGATCAGTACCTACTCCTTGTTTGGTAATAATATGACCCAAGTATTCCACTTGACAACCAGCAAAAGAACACTTTGATCGCTTAGCCAATAAGGAATGGGACCGCAACAATTCAAACACCACACGAAGATCAATCAAATGTTGCCCTAAGGTTGGGCTATAGATCAAAATATCATCAAAGAAGACTAATGCGCATTTCCGTAATAGCGGTTTAAAAATGGAGTCCTAGAGAGCTTGAAATGTAGCAGGTGCATTAGTAAGCCCGAATGGAAGAACCAAGAATTTGAAATGCCCTTGATGAGTTCGAAAGGCTGTTTTGTGGATATCAGATTCATGCATACGAATCTGGTGATATCCAAATCGTAAATCCAACTTGGAGAATATTGAAGAACCAGCTAATTCATCCAATAATTCATCAATCGATGGGATAGGAAAACTGTTTTTTATAGTGGCATCATTCAGCTTCCTATAGTCAATACACATACGCCACAATCCGTCCTTTTTATAACCAATACAACTGGAGCAGCAAAAGAACTTGTGCTCTCACGGATAATACCCATATCCAATAATTCATGGGTCATTTTTTCAATAATGTCTTTCTGAGTGGCAGGGTACCTATAAGTTTTAATGCAATCGAATGACCACCTTCTTTTAAAATGATTTGATGGTCGCAATGTCTTTTGGGTGGAAGAGTAATGGGTATAGCAAAGATGTCAGCATAACTATTCAATAAAGCTTCAACCACAGGTAGAGTATCTCCATCGGTGATCACTGGAGTATAAGGTAGTGCGTCAGGAGTGGCCTGCAAGCTGAGTAATTGAGCATGAGCAAAGCGGTGGGAATTGCTCAATAGCCCATTTAGCTTTTCACTAGAACATAGTGTGACCTCCGAATCTTTAGCTCCCTTTAATTCGAAGGACAAGATTCCCATCAAAAATTTCATAGTTAAATCCTTAAAATTCCAAGTAATATTGTTCAAACTTTGCAACCATTGAATCCCCAAAACCATATCATAATTCGCTAAAGGAATTTGTAAAACATCAGCAGTGAACAATTCCCTTGCATCTTCCACTGTATTCCTTCACATAATTTGCTACAAGACATGAGGTTACCATCAGCCATAGCAATTTTCAGAGGTGAAATTATTTTAATAGGGCAGTTCATCTTGGTGGCCAATCTTTCATCAAGGAAATTATGAGTGGAACCCGAATCAATTAATAAATGAAGAGGTTTAGTGCCCATGGAACCTGTAATCTTCATAGTAAGATAAGATGACACTCCCATTATGGCATTCAATGAGTTGAGGTTCTAGCCTTCCCGGAATCTCCCCAAATTCACCTTCTAAATTGTCTTCTTCCGAGCCCTCTTCACATATTTCAATAGAAAATAATTGTTTATTCTTGCACTTATGAGTGGGGGAAAATTTCTCATTACACCCAAAACACTCTCCTTTAGCTTTGTTTTCTTCAATTTCTTTAGGAGTAAGTCTTTTGGTGAACCCCGTTTTTGGTTTAATTGGTGGAGCAGGTAATAATGGCAAATTACTTACAATACCAGTCACATTTCCAGTTAAGGAATTCTTATTAGGGAAGTCATATTGCCTGATTGGGGTTTTATCTTGTGCCAGGGGGTAGTATGTATCAACTTAAGATTTTCATCTTGTATTCGTGCAAGCATGTATGCTTCAGGTAAATTCTTTGGTCTTAATAGTCGAAGAGGATAACCGATCTCGGGTTTAACCACCCTCAAAAATAGACTAACCGCATACTCATCACATATAGAAACTTTAGTTAGAGCTAGATCAAACTCTTGACAGAGTTCTTGTAACGTACCGGTCTGCCAAATGGCAGCTAGAGCTCCCATGGCATCTTGTCCAATTACGACTGCAAATCGTGTGGAAATAAAGGTTTTGTACTCACTCCATAACATGTTATCAATAGAACCTCCTCTTGATTGAACAAACGACTGATGCCAAAGTAATGCGATGTCTTCAAAATGAATAATGGCATAACGTACCTTCATGTTCTCAGCAGTAACATCAATTGTAGAGAAATGCTCCACTTTACATCAATTGTAAAGAAATGCTCCACTTTACAAAGCCATCCTCCACATTTGTTCCATTGAACTTCGGAAATTCCATCTTTGTAAGCCGATTGTTGCTATTATGATGATTACAAGTGCGATCACCAATTTCATTACTACTATCACCCATTTCTTGATCTCGAGAGTGATTACTGCTCAATAATTGCAAATTCTTGAGTATTTCTGCCATTTGATTCGAATTCTCCACCAGTTGAATCTTCATGACTCCAATCGAACTAACGCTTTGACTGCTTTGATTGCTTCCATTTCTGTCAAATTCTTCCCGGTCACCGACTCCAATCGAACTAACGCTGCTTCTTGTTCCTGCACTTTTTGTTCCAATGACTGATTTCTCATCGTCATCTTCTTCTTATGAACCCTAATTGAGCTTCCGATCTCATACCACTTGATACAATCGAATAGAGAATCCAAAAGAGAGAGAGTTTCAATCAATCAAGTGTACTTCATTCATTCAAGCAAAGGGTATTAATACCGGTACTCAACTAACTGACATTTAGTTAGTTGGTCAATTACAACTTATTACAAAAGACACCACCAACTATTCAGAATTACAACTTTAGTCCTTAGAGTTCTATTGTATATGTAACAAGAAGTGGTTGAACCAATCCTCATTTATGTTTTACTGACTCATGCTGGTTTAATATGGTCCATGAGCCAGAAGGTCCCACCAATTTGAGTCCAAGGTTGACCAAAAATTATCATGTTAATCTTTCTAGTTGCTAAGTTGGGAGTCAAATGAACACTTATTTCTAGCAGAAATGTAAAATCCTAACTACATTATGAACACAAAAACAACTGCATGATCATATAAGACCTCATCTCTGCTCTTTGACTTGTGGACCGACCTAAATTTGTACCACCTCCATTAACTGTCACCTATCTAATCATGAACATCTGAAGATTGAAGAAAATTGTGTTATCACCAATTATTTCAAAAGGCTCGTATTAAAAAGAGAGAGAGAAGGTGAAAAACTTATGATACCTGAATGGTATGTACACATCAAATCATGAGAAGAGATGCATCATCATCATCTATCAACTCGAAGAACATTATTCTGTATGGATCCCCTGGTTACCACTTCTTTCATGGGATCAATCATCCATTTGCCATCAACTATAAATTTGATCTGCACTTGTTGCAAACTTTAAAGACCTTTAATTAAGATAACAATAGTGATGGTAGTGAATAACAGATTTTTATACCTCATAAATTCCAGGATATAGCCACAGCATGGACCTCCAGAGCTTAGTATTACTGGTATAAACAATATGAAATAAATTTAATGTATCATTCTTGACAGTTAATAGTTGTCTTTAAACAACAGTTATATTTTAATATCCGTCTCTGTTGAAAATTTTCATAAGCTACTGCAAGGAATTAGCAACAGTTCTGCTGGATATTTTTTATGCTAGACATTCCAGTATTTTTACTTTAGTTGATGATATTGGGTGTAAATAAACCGAGCCACTAGCGAGCTACTCAAGAGTAGCTCAATAAAAGCTCAAACGGAGTCAAGCTTAAACGAGCCCAAGCCCAAGCTTCATTCTCAAGCTTGGTAGCCTCATAGCAAAACAGAGTTGGTGCTTGGGTGCCCTTTACTCATGCAGCACAAACAAGATGGGAGAAGCCAGAATCTTTGTAGGTTACAGCACTATTTCCAAAGCTTACAGAATTTCATGGAGGATGAGCAATGTAAGTGGAAAGAAGCAGTATCAGCACAACCAATGGACTCAAAGTCCAAAGCTTGAGCTCACTGAAGATGAACCGGTGGATGATGTTAGACACAATTCCGCTCTCTGAAATCTATTCAGAGAAGCAACGTAGCTATTCTTGAGCCCTCAACTATTGGAAGGCAGAAAAGGGTCCAAATGGAGATTTTCAATGATGAAGAAACCACAATGACTAAGAAGAATTGAACATGGAAACTTGTGAAAAGGTCCGAGACCTACAGGTGAACCCAAGTTCATTGCAACAACAGCAGCTGAAAATCAAGCCATATGGCTTGGAAAACTGTATTGTGACCTGAATGTAAAGCAGGAAGAAAGGACAGAAGATATATATTTTTATATAATAGAATCACATTTTGAGTAAAATAGTTTAGGAGGGTTTTTTCATGGAAAATATGCTTCAGGCAACTTTCAGCTCGTTTGACCCACTTGACACGTTCCCTTTTAAGATAATTATCTTGAGTTCACCCATTTCAGCAATTAGAGATAAAACATAAAGCCTAATGGATAGGAAGAGAGTTGGAACCTCAATTCAACAGGGTTTGTGATATTTATAGAAGGTTGTGGATCCAATGTTACACCATGATGCCACCCATTAAAGCTACCTGCTACCTGTACCGTCTCACCTTCACCCCAGTACTCAACTTGAACCTAGCAAGGTGGATGCTTCCATTAGAATAATAATTTTATGTTTGTGATTGTTGATGTAAAATAATATTAAGTGAAAAAAAAAGATTAAAAGAAAGTGAAACAACTATTTCATATCAGGAACAATGTATGATATCTGGGATTTTTAATGGTAGTTGAGAAGAAGTTACCTGTTTTAATCCAGAAAGGCTTTCTTCAGCTGCAAGTAACTCTACATCTTTATCCAGGAGAAGTTTTTGTGCTTTGCTTATCTCTGTCTCAGCTTTAGCTTGTAATTCAAACAAGGCTTGCTGTGGAAGCAAGGCACATTGATAACCAATTACTAGTTGTGGTCTTGTTGAGCAGAGGGTTTAATAAGAAATGGAAGAAACATACAACTTGAAAAACATGTACCAGTGCACCACATACATAAGTTGGAAATGATAATAACTAATGGTTGCTTCCAAAAGATGCAAAATTAGGCAAACTTATCCTAAATTTTAATAAAAATATTTCATAAAGATGAAACCAGAAAAAAAGTACCTTGTTCTTTTCAATCTGTTCTTTCAACTGAGACAATTCCAACTCCTTGTTATGCTAAGCACATAAAAATAATTAGATTATTTACATATAATATGAAGATCCAATAACAAGCTTATGAGAAATGATGTGGGAGATGAATATAATACCAGCATAAGTTTGATACGATTGATTTCAGCTTGATCCTCCTTTTTTATTATCTATCTTACACAAAAGAAGACCGTGTGAGTTATGCGTGTGAGTGTGTGTGAGTGAGTGAGAGAGAGATAGAAAGAGAGAGATAAAGAAACTTTGTCTATGAAAATATCAGTTGATATGAAACGACCTCACTTTCCAAGTCCTTATCAGTCTTAGCAGCCTCATCACTTGTTACTTGATCAGTGGAAGTAATATTACTACAAAATGACGTGAATGGATATTTTAAAATGAATTAATCATATGCTTAAGCATAAAAGCCATAATATTTACAATATACAGATAAAGTAACTAATGGAGAGGAAGTAACAAAATAAACCTCAAGTGAGATGTTGAATTTACAAGCTGGGATGTCAATATGCTTCCATTCTCCAAATTCACCGAGTCAGATACACAAAGAACTTGACTGCTTGGTTCCCCAGTTCCTGAACATCCAGAAATACCAACTGGAAATTTATATTTGAAGAACTAATGAAATAAATGCAAGGATAAATAATATTTAGTGTACTCCAAAGGACAAAAATATATCTTCACGTTGGTGTGACTTGCCTTCAATTTCTTCCAGTTCTCCACTCTGAATAAATTTTGCCACTTTTTCCTGCAATGATGGTTTTGTTGAACCATCATCTAGCATGCCTTCATGTGGCGGTAACATGTATTCAGTCAACTCTTTCCCGTTCTCATGCGGACCTTTTTTGGAATGATTGTTTAGTAAGCTTTTATGACACAAATAAATGAAAAAACCAATAAAATCCACCTGTCAGTTCATCTTCTTCCTTATTAGCTTTCTCCTCTTGCAAGCTCATTTCATCATCTTCTTTATTAACTTTCTCCTCATTCAAGCTCAATTCATCTTCTTCTTTATTAGCTTTATCCTCAGTTAAGGTCCCTTCTACATCAGCATCAGATACTTTGATCTCTTGTGAGGCTGCAAGAAGCTCTCTAATAAGTTTATATCCTCTCCGTCTCACAATGTTTGCAAGGTCTTGCCTATACAATAATGTAAGAATATAAGGGAATAATTGAAAAAAGGGTTGATACAAATAGGAATAATTTCTGTTAGCATAAAACTATCATTTTCTAACAAAAGTATGTTTTCGTAAAGTGTGAGGATACAACTGAAACCAAATGATACATAGATGTATTTCACAAATATCCTCCATTTTATATAAAAGTTCCATTGAATCTCCATGATTACCAAGGAAAGTACAGAAGCAGCCACACAGTATGTCATATTTGCAAACGAGTGAAATGATCCTACACAGTGTGGCTAGTTCAATATGACAGTTTTACAACTAACATAAGACTAGACTGCCGTTCTATATTCTACTTGCTATTTAGTCAACTTGGCCTTTAAGCAACCAAATTGTGTGGTATCATATTGTAAGTATGATATAATGTGAATTGTGAGGATGATTGTGTAACCCTTCCTTAAATAAGTCATACTCATACTTCATCTCATTAATTATTATCCACTTGCCTAATCTAAAACAGGTAGTCTATAAGGAAAACATCTTTTGTTATATGTCGTCACAAGATCTGGGGAAATCACATTGGTATCATGATGAGTGCAACCTTGCAGGATGGATGGAGATGCAGCATGCATCAAGATCCAGGAATCAACAGAACCTACTATGCTTTAGTTTCACAATGTTGAATCGTCAAAAGACAGCATGTGCTTAAGTCTTAAGAACACTTCCGTGGAATATTACTTTTGAGTTGAAACTGCAACCGTGTTGGATAGGTAGTTATTTGATTTTATTTGAATATCTTAATACTTTAATTGTAAGACTGAGGACAAACTAACTTTAGGGAAAACAATATCATAGAAGGCCCCTCTAGATGGTTTGGTCATCTATAAGAAAGAATATTAGATGCTTTAATGCAGAGAGCAGATTTGTACCATAGAAGCCGTATGAAGATATTGGAGTAACCAATATGAAGACATCATGAAATAGTTAGCCACTTTAAGTATGAAAAGAGAATTCTCCTTCCTAACAAGAATTTTCTGTTTACTCAATTAGGTTGCTCTTCAGGTTGTAAATTTTTAGGTTTTCCATTTTCAGCTTACCTCAACTAAATAATAGGCTCGTCATGCTGATATTACAAACTTGAGTTCAATGCAAACCAAACATACACTGATACACAATTACACAAGGCTGAAATTGCTAGTACACACTGCAACTTCCTATCATTCATTAAAACCTTCATCATATCCATCATAAGGAGATTTCAATTTCTGTTTAGACTTTAGTGATTCAGTCCTACTAACCAACTATTACTAAGTTTTCAAGCAATTTCTAACATCAGGATAGCTATAATACAGTGAAAGGTTTCTAACGACAAGCAAAACACTCATATCTACAGACTTATGCAAGGAATCAAACAGATGTAATGCTATAGACTAAACCTGCCATGCTGCGTAAGCTCCTTCAACGAAGGAACATGTCCATCAGGAAGCCCAATTTCAGCAACAAAGTCGCGTAAATCGTTACAGAGATCCGCATTCGTCTTCGTCTGTTTCCTCCTAGCAACACTAACACATCAAAGCACAAATGCACTCAATCGAAACTCGATTCACAACAAAATCAACACAAACACAAACACATACACAGTCAACAACGCACAGACACATGCAATCGAAAGCGAATCAACAAACCTTGTCTTCTCCGGCGACGAATCAGAAACTCCGGCGAGGAAGCTGCCGCCGTGAAGACGACGGAACTGAAAACGGCGACGTTCTGGAGCGGCGACGGAGAAGAGTTTGTAGGAAGGAAGGAGGAAGTGAGAGTGAGTGAGCTGTGTCGCCATTGTAGAAATCATCGGTGGAAGCGGAGCATTGAGGTTTTTGTAGAAGTGAATTGAGATTTTCGAAGAAACACTGATGTGTTGTATACTCCACCGCCACACTCCGCCACCGTAACCACCACCGTAACCACCACCGGAACCACCGATTTTATTGCTGAGAGATTCCCTATCCTTTCAGTTAGTAGCTGAAGTGAAATACTGTCGAGTTGTGCAATTATCAGAGTTATATGAAAATCATAACATAATTTTTTTTATTTTATTTCTTGTTATTTAATTTTTAAAGACAATCTCTAATTTACTTCGTTACTTATTAGTTATTACTCAGAAACTTAAATGTTTTACCTATGATATAGAGGCGAGATGTTTATTTAGTATTTTATTTTGTTAGATAAGTAAAATTTTTAAAGTTTGTGGACCTTAATTCAAATTGTCAAACTCGTAATGTGACACCCAAGTTAATTTTCTTAGAGAGGAGAAAAAGAACGAGTGGCGGGAGAGATGAGGGGAATAACAGAATGAGTCCTTTCACTCAAGGACCGCAACTCCATCCTCTTGAATGAGTGAAACGACATGTAAGAAGAGTGAATCCATTCATTTTTACAGAGAAGATGAGGTAAATACATAGATATGTAACTAATTCATTAAATTTTGTATATACATATGTAACCAATACATTAAATCTTGTATGTTTACGAGATATATATGATGTCTAGCTTTGTTTTAATATTAAAAACATAATATTTGTTGAGTTATAAGAATAATAGAGAGAGTCAAGCACGGTTTGAAAAGACTAGATCAGATTGAAAAGAGATCGATTGTTCCTGTCTTGGTTCGGGTTAGTTAGTTGTGAATTGTGACATACTAGTTTGGTGTAAATTGATTTTATTCTTACAATGTCAAGATGCTATATTTAACTTGAAAAAAGAGTACCCAATACATCAACACTAGCCAATGTTGGAACATGAAATGACACCTCAAACATATCAACGTGCTTGTGACCTCACCACGTTATTATGCCCAACCCTACTAATTTATAAATCAAGGCAATGTAAAATTATACAAATTGTCTATGTGATTTGTCCATATTATTGTTTTGATCAGTAACTGTCAAAAAATATGCATTCGGACCAATAGCGTGCAAGAAGGTAACATAGATGATCCCAAAAATAAATCTCCATCTACTTGTGTCATCAAGTCTATTATTAAATTGAAGTGATTTCTTTGCTTTATTGTATCATGTTTGTTATTTGACCACCATCATTGCTTCAACCCTTGCTCTTATCATAAAAGATGGTGTGCCACATTAGATGCTCAAACACTGATATTGTACTAAAATTTCACGATGTCTTAACATCCTTCAATTTTGTATTTTTCCTACCCAGATCGACAAGTTTTTACCTTTTGTTCTTATTGTTGTTTTTTTCTTTAATGAACAAAGGGTTGTACATATATGTTCTATCCGAAGATTCATCATAGAGATTCTTTTAGAAACTTCCTTGGAAGAAGGTATGCATATGGTGGGACAATGAGGCGGACAAAGTTGACGCGAACATCAGAGATTATTGTGAGTTTCTGGATGATAGAGAAGAATTTGTTGGTGGAAATAGTCATGAGTATTTACGAATAAAGAATGATCTATGTTGATGTTTTGAGTGATGGGTCACTTGATAGTGCAACAGATGAGTCATCTAGTGATTTTGAATGAAGAAGCAAACAATTGTGGGAATTAAGGAAAAAAGGAAGCCACATATTGTTGGTGGTGTTGCAGAGGTTAGATTTTATGTGAGGGGAGTATTTAAAAATATCTATTACAACAGTTGGTCATAGAGTAAAATCAGCCTGTAATTGAACAGCTCAACAAAGTTTGTAGAAAAAACTATGTTAAGAAAAGAAAGCGCGATCCAAGCTCGAAAAACACACAAATTGGATCCATAAGTTTATATTTGAGCTTCGTTGTTTTCTAACTGCAAAACAAGAGCATCTGTACAGTCCTCAATATCTAGCCAAAGGTATAATCTTAAACATATACGACATGCTTCCAATATTCAGTCAAAAACAAAGAATTTAGAATAAACTACGAGAAATTCAGATACAGAAAACATTATGATCCATATATGAAGCACAAATCCGCCATTAGCAAAGCAGAATATGCAATTATGCATACACACAATATACAGATATAACAGAGGTTGTATCTAACTAATGCTCATACTTAATACGTCCCTTTAGTATACCAGGAAGTGGTGGCGATGGTGATGGTGGAGGTCTGGTGGACCTTGGTGGCGGCAAAGGGACATGAGGCTGAGACATGGCAGACACGCTGGACCCAACACCTCCCTTGGTACAAACATTGTTCGATCCATCACCTAACTTCATGGCCTTGAGAACATAATTGTCATCGTGCAGCTCAAATGGTGTGCTGTAATTACATCATGCGTCGAACTTATTATTTATAGTGGTAGATTATAAATTCGAATAAATCAAAACTACATGCCATGAGCTGCTAACCTGTTGAAGTCAAAATGAACAAGCTGCATATCTTCTGAAATTTCCACTTCAACAGTGGCGTGAGGGCGTGTCTAGAATTACCAGAGGGTAAAAGTTTAGATATTAATAACTCCATGCTATGAAAATCTATATTGTAATATTAAGGGAACTGTATAACTATTTTTGGCATGTCTATTAATGTATAGGTGGCAATTTAGGCGGATCAAATAAAAAGTTAGTTAAAAAAGGAACGGGTCAAGCAGGTTGAAAGTCATCCCAAGTCTATTTAATGCATACAAACATATTACCTAACCTACCAGACCCGTCAAACATGAAACCTCTACATAAAATATTTTATAGAGATTCAGAATGCATGGTTATCTTAATATTTGAACTTGACTTAAACTACGACTTTATAATCAGTTCAATACATTTCTCATTGTTGTGCAAGAATGACGATAGTAACCTTTTTTAACAATCATACCTGAACCAGTATAAAAGGTAAAGCCACTCCACCACTTGGCGCATTGCCTGAGCCATATAACTGCTCATTCCGTTTGATGAGATTTTGAAGACCTGCATGCTTTATAATAGTATAAACGAACACTTAGCAACAAATAAATGATTAAAACACAATTGCCAACGTAAATCATATAAACCAGTTCTCACTTGATCTTCCAGATCTCGTAAATAAGCAGTTTTCTTCTCAATTCTGTTCTTGAGAGCAAGACGCTCGCTCTGTGACATTTAATAAAATATTAAGTAGATAATCAATTCACAATAAATTGCCTTGACTTAGCTCCAACTTAGTGCAGGGCTGGGGAGGGGCTTGATCGCTTCGCGATTTGATGCACGCAACCTTACCCGACACTTTGAGCAGAAGCTATTTCCATGGCAACACCCATAGATGTCTTTATATTAACTTTATAAACATTTATCTATTGATGACAATTATGATTAAGTAACTTATATATGGGTCAATTCCAGTTATGTTTAATCACAAAATCGGTCAAAAGGGTGATATTAAAAATAAGTTAGGTAAAACGAAACAGGTCAAGCGGGTCAAATGTCACCCAAAAGTCAAATTTGATGCATAGATCCTTCTAAAATAATCAGTTTGACACACTAATCATCAAAATTTTGAAAAACTGGACAGAAGGTTATTCACCTTGACCCATAATCTGACCCGATCATTTTACCACCTCTACACTTATCGAGTAAAAAAGAATAAACTGACCTTTAGTTCTTCGATATCGTTTAAACTAGTTCGAGGTAGACCCCTCCACTGTATTTCCTTTTTATCTTTAGAAATAATATCCATAGCCATGAGAACATTTAGTGCATCATATACCCGTCTACGAATATTCTTCTCATCATATTGTTGCTGTAAACGAGTTACAGAAAAAAAATATATAAACCAAACTACAATGCTTGTAAGGTACAACAATTGCTAATAAAATATATATAGATCTTGAGTTTCCTAACACATACAAAAAATCAGCACCGTGTTTAAGCAAAAAGTTAAAATAGTAATTAAACAAAAATAGAAAATTAAAAAAAATCATTCTAACTTTCTTAATGTTGATAACATTTTCTAGTTACATTACGCGGAAATGTCTAAATATGTCTCTAAATGTAACACCTTATTTCCAAAGATAGTTTTTGAAGTTGAAGTTACCTATCTGCCTACCATAATCACTATAAAACACGAGTTTAACCGTTTCAACAAAAAGTGGTAAGTTTGACCCATTTATATATGCATTGGTTGATTTGAGTAGTGTCTTATCTCAAACCAGTCCAATAGGTCAAATCACTTGAGCTAGTAGGGCTGTAGGGAAACATGTCAAACAGGTTAAGTGCATGTTTGGAAGAGCTTCTCAAAAGCTCCTTTTGACTTTTTTGAGGGGTAAAAAGACAAAAATACCCCTCTAGAAGTCAATAGAAGTTATAATTTGTAACTTCTAAAGGGGTATTTTTGTCTTTTTACCCTCAAAAAAGTCAAAAGTAGCTTCTAAGAAGCTCATCCAAACATGGCCTAAAAGTCGCCAAATGTCTATTTTTAACATGGGGAAGTTGATGCAACCCCCTAGGTTGTATTAATCAGCCATTTACTTATTATCTTATAATATGATTTTTGTAATCTTAATTAACAAATAACTTGATTATAAAAACAACAAAAGAAGATAAAAAGGTGTTTGCAGGTCAACCAGACCGGCTCATTTTGACCCATAAAAAATGACCTGTTACAACTATAACTCATTTTGGCCTGTTACCCAGCATGTCAATTTTGAAGTAAAGTTTAATCCCACAAGAGTAGTTTATTTGCAGAATTACATGAACTATAAGTAAAACTAAGTACTAGGTCAGACATTTCCAACTTGCAGGCCGAGAGTGTGAACAATATATCTTAATATAATGTTGGTTAAGCGAAACAAACCTGGTCTGAAGCTTGATCACCATGGCCAGGATCTGAAAATTCAGCTACAAGTTCATCTGCAACCTGGAAATCAAATTTCCTATTTCACTTTTTGCATACAGTTATTATGAAAGACATGAAATATGGCGGTTCAAGTGGTAGAATGTACATGAGAAATAAAAATGCAAATTCATGTTTATGCGATACAAGCTAACTCAAAATTTAGTGTGAAGATTACATACACTTAGCAACTATGACTACTTTTCTAATTGACCATACCATAAATTGTAATATTATATAAACTAACACAACAATAAACAATCAACAGATTTTCAAAGTTAAATTATATCATAGGGATATAAACTTTTGTTAATATCGATTCAATTGCATAAATGCGACAAGTTTGGAACCATTATAGTGATGTAAAATCCATCACATACTATTCGTTGGGTTAATGCACCTAAATATCAAAGATCCAAATTCCAAAACAAGCTCGGAAATAAAAAGAGGACACTTATATAATATGGTTTGAAATACAAAAACAAGTTTCTAAGGTAAAAACAACCAAATATTTATAACACATCGGATGCTAAAAATTACAAAACATGCATATAACAAATATTTCATACAAACAAAAAAGAATACTTCAATAATGAAAGTATTTGAACATAGAAATCAAACTAAGAAAACAAAAAAAAAACACACCTTATAGTTTCAGAATTAAAAATCTATTAATATTGTCAACTTTAGCTAAAAACTACATATTAGTTTCTCAAGCATGGAATGCTTTCGAGGACATGAAATACATCTACATTGTTTACATGTGAAAAGATGTGCTGATAGAAAAAGAAAAAAAAACTAACCTAGAAAACTATAACTAAGGAATGTTTGTATGTGTGTTTTGACAGTGATTGTATGATATTCAATAGTACCAGAATAACATAACCAGCTGTAATAAAACAAGTCCTAAAAGATAGTGTTTAGATGTGCTTCTGCTATCTAACTTGTTATAATCACATAATCATACGTTGAGTGTTTAACAAATCTGATTAATTAAACATGATATATAAGTTGACCCCAAATGACATTATTGCAAATTAAAAAATAGAAGTTTTGTTAAAAATATACAAAAATCACTCAAATTAGGTGAAAAAGGGGTATGTAGGAAATCTCATTCACCCTTAGATAATCAGTTCTTGCAGCTGATATAAAACTAACTATCCATTACTGAGTTTATGACCCATATATAATCAGTGAACTGTAACTAGAATATGTTATCAAAAGACTAAAAACTTATAGCAACCTCAAGTCACAGTAATAAGATATTCATTCCAAATCACATACCAAACATCACCAAAGATAAATAATGAAGAGAAAGGAATATATAAATAATACAAAAACAACATGGTGAGAACTCAATAAGAAGATTATAATGAATCCTCTGACCTCATTATAAGTGGTTCTTCGCTTGCTTTCGACTTTCTCGCACACTAGGCATCACAAAATCAAACAAAGCATTAGCCCATAATGGCACCAAAAAGGAAGGGTTGGGTGAATAGGACAGCAGGTCAAAACAATTCTAATATGGAATAATTAATTTTCAGTATAGGTCAAAACAGATGCCAAAAATCCTTTGTCTTTTCTTTTTTCAATAAATTATCGTTAATGATGTTAAATGTCTACAAAAAACTATACTCTTAGAATAATAATCAAAATCTATTGTAATAAGATTCAAAAGAACTCAGAAATTCTAAATACACTTTGGGTGACTTTCAACAAGTCTGGGCGTTTCTATTTTAGTTAACTTTTAATAAGTGCCATCTTTTTGACCCGTTGGAAAAAGTATAACCCAAAATCCCAAATCGACCCATCCACTCAGAAATGAGGTGAATATGCCACCTTTAACCCACAAAGAAAACCTTGTGTAATGTGAACACATGAGCATTCATGATATATAAGATAATCATCTTTTATAAGAAAAAGAAAAAGGACTGTGCAAAGAATAAACCTTTCATGCTAAACTGACGAAGTCCTCTACCGCCTTTATCTCCTCCCGTTGCACGTTGAGCTCGTTTTTTCTTCTTATTGCTGCTTAAAGCTACTCATCAGCATCATCAAATGCATTATACAAACTTTATCAACCAATAAACTTACAGATAAAATTCTATCTGTCACGTTACCCATTGGTGTTAAAATTACCAAAAGAAAATACTACTGTATTATCACTTAAAACTTATGCAAATGCTGAAAACTAGCTAATACAGACACCTGCTCTAGTTGCACATAGAACTTCACAGCACCTTATGCATGCTAATTCAATCCCAAAGAGCACCAAATCATTCAACACGTTCTACTAACCATAATAATCATGTAGGCATAAATTGTCTTCCTTTGGGTCCAATTATTTTAAAAAAACAAATTCTGAACAATCAAGCAAGCCCTAATCTTCAACAACAACACATTCACCATTCCATAACAAAAGTCTACTTCATCAACATTGATAACTTCATGTTTCAAATCACTAATTTTAAGTTATGTAATAATTTCCTCCTACTAACAACAATTTCATGTCAATCTAAAAAGTCAACGAACATTAGGTCTCAACACTCAAACAAACCACATATATTAAGTTAACAAAACAATCATCTCACCCAACAGCCCCTTGAGATCCAGCATCATCACCCTGAATTTCAAGATGATTCATCCTCAAAAACGTGTTCTCACTCGCCGGCGTCGCCGCCATTGCCGCCTCACTCCGTCCCGACGGCGATCCGCCGCTGCCGCTAGTCGACACCGATTGACCCGACGCCGTCGTCCCCCACGACCGACTCACCCCACCTCTCGAACCAACTGGAAACGGGTGCGGTGTATTCCCAACCCCATTCTCAAAATTATCACTCGATCCCATCATCAACAACAATACCCACAAAAATACATCAACAAATCACGATTTTAATCGATACCCCGATGAAATTAAGCCGAATTAGATCTGAATTTGGTGGGAAGAACACGAGGGCTTGCAGATGAAATCAAACGAATTGAAAATTCGTAAAAGGGGGGTTGTTTGTTTATGAAATTGAGTTGATTTTAGGATGATACAATAGCAAAAAGATTGAATTTGCAGAGGTTGATGATGAAAGTGTGTAACGTGTTGATTGGATGATGAGTCGAAGGTGTGTGAGGCGTTGGGTCAAGAAGGGGAAATTGAGGAAGGAGGGAAATCTAACGAGGGTTTGTATAAATTTTGTTATTTAATTTATTTTATTTTATTATTTCTAACAAATAGAATTCATAGAATTTGTTTTTTCATCATGTTTGCTCTATTTTTTCTTAGAAATAATAATATATGTGGTTATGTGTATTATACTATAATATAATATGTTTAATGAGATGAAATTGTTTTTTATTTTAATTTTAAGAGTTTAAAGAGGTAAAATAGTATTTGTTATGTGATTATAATTGTTGACTTTTAGAACAATTTGTCTTGTGATTTTTAAGAACAGTACCTTTTTAATATGTTATTTTTTTTTTCAAAATATTATATCAAAGAACAAGTTTTTTATTCTTTTTAGTTTGAGCATGATGTCGTTATAGCTTTTTTTATTATTAAAAAATTACATGTTGTGTTCTACACACATATTACGTAGTCACGCCTCTCATAATTATAAATATGTATATTGTTATGATTTATTCTTATATAGACAAACTTATCGTGTTATTTGATATTTGTTATTCATAAGTTGTTTAAATGTCTTATCTTTTATGCATTCTTTTCTATCTTAGTGTATATAACACCTATGGGAAAAGATCTCTCTTCCTATAATTAGGACAGGTTCATAATATGTTATTGTCACATATTTAAATCGCTCATATATCCATAAACTAATAACTAACAATATTTCAATGTTTACATAACTATATACCACTCTCAACTTGTTATCAGCATGATAAAATTTTTAATCAAAATAAACAGCCTCATAATTAATCTTTATCAAAATATAATACACGTTCTATCTTTTTACCCAATAATTTAACATAAGTATATATATAATCACCTGAAAATACTAGTATGTTATATTAAATAGTATAAGAATTAAGTGTTGTTTTATTAGCATGGTTTTTATTATATTGGTGACTATTTGGAATAGCCGGTGAAGACGACTTTGAAATTCTTATGCTTAATTTATTTTAAATTAATCTGTAGTTTTTTTTCATATAATTGACAGTAAAATACATTTATTATTTCAAATAATCATTACAAAATGGTTAAAAGTGTTTAAAGTTGACAGTAAAATACATTTATTATTTCAAATACTAATATTATTTCTGGGCGGATGAAGTATTATTATAAATTGATTCGATGTAAAAAAAGCAAATCAAGCATTTCTCTCCTAAGATAATTTCAATGGAAAATTATATTTTTTTCGTATATTACTTGATTTTGTTAAGACTCACACCTTCAATATATTATATTTGGTGTTTACGATAAAAACAAATTAATAAGTGAACTGTAAATTTTTAATATTTAGACCGGACATAGTGGCGTCCCTAAAGTGCGCCAGAGTTGTTGAATTAAACACTAATGAGGCGTTAAAGACATTACATCTTAATTAAAGAGAGCTTTAAACTTTTGTTTCGTCAACCTCTTAATGGGCGTTAAAGGGATGAGTTAATTTATTTATTCTCATTTTTGACAATCTTTAACTAAAAAAAATTAAAACTACTAGAATTGCTTTAAAAATAAGCTTAAATTAATTCATATTTGCGTATATGTCATTTTAAGCTTTTAACTGAAATCATTACACATAATCTTAATATGATGGCAACAAGTATATGGTATTATAAACAAACTACACAATCGTATAAACTTGCCTACATACTTTTCTAAATGCGATATATGAAATGATTATATAATCACGTATCCCATCCCATCTCATTTTCTTTTCATTGTTCTATTATACGGGTTCTTACAATCATCTACTTTAAAATTTCACTATTTTTCTCCTGATTTGTATACCTAAGTTATATAGTTATATATATAACTTTTAAATACGTGTGCTTCAAATTACATGTTTCCAAGTTCCAATATAGTTTCTTTCTATATTAATCATTTACACCAAGAACATATTGGTCATTTGCTTCAGCTTTTGCCCTCTTTACCTAGTGGTCCTGTGGATGATGGTGAATGCCTAATCCTATCCAACTTTCTTTTGTGAAGTTTAAGCTTGTTAAAATTTAATGTTTTTTTTCTCTTATATTTAGTATATAGATAACAACCATCACATCTAGTTATTTGTCATCAAAATTACTTGGCTATAATATATGAATATACAAGTTAAGGACTGTATGGTCATATATGTTTTGCTTTATCAACATAAATATATATATATATATATATATATATATATATATATATATATTCACATGTAAACTTGTTGGTTTCTATAAATCTATATATTCTTGGATACTACAATTACACATGTTATTTAGTTTACATATAAATCTATTTGTTACAATTTTGTATCTTTTGTTTCTTGAAAATAGAAGATAAATAAAAGAAAGCTAAAGACTTGTAATTCAAGCAAAGAATATTGTACCCACTTTTTTTTTAAATAGATACTTTAAAAAAATAAAACAAATATAAACCGAAAGTTAGACCTAAACAAAACAATCCACTAGCGACTAGCCCTTAGAAAAGGATAACCAATATGAATCCCTTGTTCTTTTTATATGTTATGGTGGTATTTTTAAATCCTTTCATTTATACTTTTTCTCTTAGATAGTTACAATTTAAGGTACAATCAAACACCACTTATTACAACTTTAAGCATTTACGCAATGAGAATGCGTAAGAAAACAATCTCTTATATGTGTTATTCGATATCACATAATCACATACAAAACATAAATCAAATCGCAAACAAATTGACTTACTAACAGTAAGAAGATTACCGCAATTAACATTGATACAAAGATCGAGATCCTCTCAATTTCAACATGCGAAGTCACATTAGGAATTTTGCGAGTGAGAAAAAAAAGCATACGTCCTTTATGAAGGCCTCAACTGTTTTCTTCTTTTTCACAAAACTCGTAACATGGTTTAAAAGAATCTTGATCTTTAGCACAAATGAAAACTCAAAATTTACTAATGAACTAGACTTAACTCTAATGATACAACATCCATATGGCCCCAACAAACATAAGAGTAAACTCAAGAAATAGAACAATTGTTTGACCAAAAACTATGGTCAAATGAATGCATAACCTCTTATAGGCTTGATTCTCATCGTGCATGGTCTCGGATTAAAATCTTGCTTCCATTGCTTTTCTGTCACAGCCTCTTGAAGGCTACCTGTTCAACACAAGCTGAACTTTACATGTTCTTGTTGATTAGCAGGATATTGATGAGTTTAGCGAGTTTTCATATAACAAGTTCTTAATTTCTTATGATTAAGAAAAAAAGAACGCTTAACAGAGTTCAACTTTGTAAATTAAATCCACAGAGAATCAAGGGAGTTCAGTTCACTTGAGCAGAGAGAAAACTTGAAACCATTCAAAGTTACCAACTCAACACAAATTTTGTAGTACTTCAAATTTCAACAATTGGTAAGTGATTAAATGATGAACCAAATAAAATCTGACAAATCAAAGTGTTTTCATGCCAGTGAGTGGATATCAGGTGTTTTTAAAGGCAAAATATGATTGAAGTTAATGTTGGATAAACCTATTGAAAAAGATATGCAGATTTCATTACAAATATTTTGTAAATCTTGGCTAGGACATAACCTATAAGACTTTAGGGTGTGTAGATTAGTGAAAGATGACCTTATGCTAACTGAAGCAGTAAACATGTTACAGACACCAGTTTTGCGCAAGGTTAAATTGTATATTAGTTGTAGAAAGATACAATAATGTCAAAAGTACAAGATAGGGAGACACTGCAGCAGTGACAGTTCCACTCTCCCATCTATGGCCAGAAATGACTTACCAAAATATTTAAAATTTCGAAGTCATGTTTATCTCTAATAGATTAATATTTAAATGAAAAATGAAACGGGTTAAAACGGGCAGAATGGGTCGCAAGCAGTCCAAAATGTACCATAATGCATAAAACCTCATAAGTCCGCTTTATTAAAACAATTTAGATGACTATAATAATATAGCTATTCTAATCATGTTTGACACATTAATTATTCATAAAAAACATGTTTGTGGATTGGTCCAACCCGACCCAACATGTTTCTACCCTTACTTATAAATCAACCTTTTTGACCCGAACATGATTTGTGGTGGCCACCAAACTCAAACACTTCTCTTAAAGATTAAACATGTAATTTGGTGAACACTTCCCTTTTTTCACAACAACATTTCTTCAAAGAAGAGAGAAATAGCAATTTGTTATTTCTGTAGATTTATACTAATCATAATTTTATCCCATGAAATTGAAACAATCTTTTTTACTTAGCTTATGCCAACTACTTGCTTGTGGGATAATTTGGCCCACAAATTTGCTGTTGAGTGTTGAGAGGTCTTTTAGAGATATAATCTACAGCAAAGTCCTTTATTAGACTATGTGTTACACATAATATTTGAATTTCTATAGAATGAAGTACAAATAAAAGAAACAAAATCTGCTATTAGAAGGAAATGGGAAAAAGGATTAAGGAAACAGAAGTATGAATTAACCCAACAAGATTGAAGCTTTACATAAATTGTAATCATATGGGAAGAAGATTAGAAAGCAAGTGAAACACAGTAAATGTCCAAGAAGTTATAGCTATTCTGAATATGTGAAAAACAAAGGAATGAACCTAGACTGAAAACAGAAACTACTACAAAAACAATACAAAATAATTCATTCTGCACATCTTTAGAACGCATGTCAATCTCAAATGTCAATAACTAGATTCAAATATAATTTGGCTTTACAATCTTCTAAGCAGTAGCCTATAGGTCTGCAGTCAATTCATAACAGCATCTCACTTAGGTACATATTTTGAAAAACGCTTCACTTCCATTATCAAGTATTCAAGCATACCCATAATTACATATTGATCTCCTAAAATAAACTTCAGTATCAAATAAACTTATGTTTGAGATACATGCAGGGATCCTATCACCTATTTCCGTGTCTAAGATGTTGATGATCAGATTAGTCGGTGAGACAGCTGGCAAACAATAGGCACAACTAGACCTTCGATGGCGTTATCGAATTTAAATGCACAGTAATCATGAGTTATACACGTATATTTCAAACTAAAAATAGATGTTTTCTACTCGCCCCCTACGTGAGCATTGAAATAAAGCGATGAATTTCTCAGTTACGACAAAATTCCAGCAACTCATTTTTATAATTTCTATTTATAATCACACTCTCATAATTACCACCTTATCCACCATTAGACTAATTAACATGTATATGACACTAACATGCACAAAGAAACCACAATCTATCAACAATATACAGATTTATAGATTTATTACCTTGATCAGAAATTATAATCACTCTCTCATATTCACCACCTTATCCACCATTCAACTAATTAACATGTATATATCACTAACATGCGCAAAGAAAACACAATCTACTAAAAATATAGAGATTTACAGATTTAATACCTTGATCAGAAATAAGTGAGATGGCTACTGTCCACGTCATCGTCGGTGCCAGAGGCCCATTTTAGCGGTTCACTCAATGCACCACCATCTTCCACCTAAGTCAGTGCCATCTCAGCATCTTCACCCCAAAGCTCAAGCCTTTTCTATATAAGGCATTGCTTCAATCTTTCTAAGTACCCTGCTCTAAACATCTTCTGTACACTACACCATGAGAAATCTGTTTCTGCGTGAGCCTGAGGTGAAATCACCCTATGATTTTACAGGGAGTTTCACCGATATGTGGCGGGATTTGAGGGTTTCATTGGTGATGCCGCCACTCACGGTTGCAATTTGTATATGTGTGGTGATGTCTGTAATGATGTTTATTGAAAGGGTGTACATGACTGTTGTGATTCTTTTAGTGAAGTTTATGGGCAAGAAAAAGTACACTCAGTATAAGTTAGAAGCATTGAAAGAAGATCTTGAGCAGAACAGAAGTTACCCCATGGTGTTGGTTCAAATACCTATGTTCAATGAGAAAGAGGTATATATGTTTGATTTAATTTATGTATTATGTCTGTTTGGTGCATAAACTTCATAATATAAGTTATTTTAGTTTAAAAAGAATTGAAAGGAAGGAAATTCACTTATATCGGCAATATTGTTGCTGATTTTGACGGTGACTGAAAACATAAGAAAGATGGCTTACTAAATAAACATCAAATTAAATATCTCAACCATAAATCTTGAATTTCCATATAAAATCAACATTTTAAGAAACTGCTTAGAATCTCTATATCTAAACCACTAGAAAATATACAATTGTTTAATAGAACCAAGGTCTACAAAATATAAAATCTTAGAAGCCACTTAGAATCTCTATATCTCAACCATAAATCTTGAATTTCCAACTTGATTCACAAATTCTAATTTGCAGTTTACTTTAATGTTTGTTTTCCCACAAAATACATTTCAACTAATGTAACTCACATTCTTATCAGGTCTACAAGCTCTCCATTGGATCTGTGTGTTCTCTCACATGGCCATCCGACCGTCTCATTGTTCAGGTTCTTGATGACTCCACCAATAATATCCTACGGGTAACTCCCCTCCCTCAATCAAAATCTAAATTGCTGAAAGATAAACTACCTATTTGGTAATTAAATTACTATATTTATACAGACACTGGTGGAATTGGAGTGCAAAAAATGGATACAGAGAGGAGTGAATGTCAAATATGAAACAAGAAACAACAGAAATGGATACAAAGCTGGTGCTCTTCGTGAAGGATTAACTAAAGATTATGTGTTGGATTGCGAATTTGTAGTCATATTTGATGCAGATTTCCAACCAGAGAAAGATTTTCTTTGGAGAACTGTACCTTATCTCCTTGAGAATCCAGAACTTGCTTTAGTACAAGCTCGATGGAAATTTGGTAGAGCTTACTCTGTTACTCAATCTCTTCATATTCCCCATCCCCCTTGACACAACAAAGATATGCACTCTCCTAGTTTAATTTAAATTTTCGGATTATATTATAAATTTATAAGTTTATAATTGATACGTGTTTTTTATAGTAAATGCTAATGAGTGCATAATGACTCGGCTCCAAGAGATGTCACTAGCCTATCATTTCACGGTTGAGCAAGAAGTGGGTTCTTCAACTTGTCAGTTTTTCGGGTTCAATGGTAAGCCAGACTTCAAAAGAATTTTTGCTCAAATAATTCTTAAGAGAATTATTATGGATTTTCTTTTATAAAATTAATGTGTTTTATGGCGTAAGGGACTGCTGGCGTTTGGCGTATAAAAGCAATTGAAGATGCTGGTGGCTGGAAAGATAGAACCACTGTCGAGGACATGGATCTTGCAGTTCGAGCCAGCCTCAAGGGATGGAAATTTGTCTTTGTTGGGGATTTAGATGTGAGTTAAATATTAAATATTAACATTATTAACCCAATTGATATATCTACAGGAATAAACAGCTAAAATATTCTAATATATAGGTCAAAAATGAACTCCCAAGTACCTTCAAAGCTTATCGATATCAGCAGCATCGATGGTCATGCGGTCCAGCTAATCTGTTCAGAAAAATGACAAAAGAAATTATCTTTTGTGAGGTATGACTGACAGCTTGAACCTTTCTTTATGTTAACAACATTTATAAATGATTTTATCTTACTTGATTTGCAGAGGGTGTCCTTTTGGAAGAAATTCCATGTCCTCTATGCATTCTTCTTTGTAAGGAAGATAATAGCACATTGGGTCACCTTTTTCTTCTACTGTATTGTTATCCCAATAAGCATCATGGTTCCAGAAGTCCATCTTCCAAAACCAATAGCCATATATATTCCAGCAACAATCACCATTCTGAACTCATCATGCACCATAAGGTAATGGATACCAAGATAAAGAAAACTAGACTAAATATATAAGAAATAAACAGCATAAAGTTACATCTTTACTAACACAGGTCACTGCATCTTCTTGTGTTCTGGATCCTGTTTGAAAACGTCATGTCTTTTCATCGATCCAAAGCAACAATTATAGGACTTTTAGGAGCAAACCGGGTCAATGAGTGGGTCGTGACTGAAAAACTTGGGAATGCAACAAAGCAAAAATCCAATAGCAGGTCATCAAATAGAACTCGGCCACGCGTTTTTGAAAGGTAATTTAGTCAAAAAAAAATTGATTAATCAGCTTTTATATCATTTGCATAATGCTAATCACATGAAATGATAAACAGACTTCTTTTCTCAGAGCTGGTGATGGGCTTGTTCCTGCTATATGTAGCATGCTATGACATGATCTTTGGGAAAGATCACATGTTTATCTATCTGTTACTACAATCAACTGCATTCTTTGTTGTGGGCGTTGGGTATGTCGGTATAACCGCCCCCACCTAAAGAAGCACACTGGTTGATCAAGTTTAAAGCTTTGCTTCTATCTATCAGTATATTAGTGTTTATGTTTGTTTTAAAGTTAAAGGGTACTGTGGAAGTGCATAGAATAAGAGGCCTATGGTTCAAAGAACACAACAGAAGCAGGTGGAAAAGCACTGATACGATGGTGGTGTAATTAGTTATATCATTAGTATGTAATCCGAATAAAGTTGTTACTTATCTATGCAAGTTACCAGATACTACAGTATGTTATACATATATAATATGAATAAAGTTTATTATATCATAGTTTACTAGATGCCAGCACAATAATCATTCAAATGACAAATCAAAAACAACAATCTATAAAAATAGCTGTTTATCCCATTCATAAGATTCAACATAAGCATTTGTACTGAATGGATCTAACATAAGGGAAAACAAAACACAGAAGCTAAATTCAAAGCAGAAGCACTACAATCAGAAATAGTACAAGCTAATTTCCGAAGAATTACAATAAGCAGATGTGTGATTGAAGTTTCTTAAGAACAATAAAACGAATATGCGTTACTTTTTCAATCGATTGCTCCAGATACAGAGAGAATGTAAGTGAAAGTAGCATGTATGAACATATCAATGGCGTTAGAAACGAATATCACTAACAATTGTTATAGGAATCGGTCGTTTGTGTGATTTCTGTATTCAATTGCTCCAAATCGTGATAATCGAATAATTGGGGCAGAAAACTCGTTGCTCCTGACCTAACAGATATATAATAACCACCGATTGCACATGAAGTAACATTTTTCATGAACCACCATGTTCAAGAGGGGTTATTGGACGATTCAACGATCACTTCAGTTTTTGAATCAGATCAGTTATCTGTTTTTCTGCCTGTTTTTTCTAACAGCTAACAAAGACTACAACTCCAAACACCCAAGTAAATTATCGGCGGTCAGACGCGTCTGCCATTCTAAAATAAACCCACAAAGGTTCCCTATGATCAAACCTTCAATCCACTTTAAGCATATTGTACAAATTGAGACTCGAATTCCTAACCTCTCAAATCAATTGATGTGAGGCTTATTGGCTCGGCTTTTTGTCTCTTATTGTGTTATTGAAATGTTGGGCTTTATAAAATAATTAAGGGTTATTGGTTTTAATAATGCCAAGTTTTATTTATTAGTCGAGATTAATTCTAATTCGGAAAATGTTTACAGACACTCTTAACTTTAAGCTTATTTTCCGTTAACTATCTCATATTAACTCCTAACTCGGGAAATATTTACAGACACTCCTAACTTTGAGCTTATTTTCCGTCAACTATCCCATATTAACTGAGAATTAACGCCCGCTAGTTTTTTTTTTATGAAATAGGGCTAACTTTGAGCCATTTTTCAACTCCGTCGCCGCTCAACCTCTGTTAGGTCCTTTTTCAGTTTCTAGCATCTATCGTCACTTGAAATTTACCTTTAATGAGTCAAGTGATTCATATCAGAATGTAAAAATTAACGGGTTTCAGGTTTCAGATTAACGGACGTGTCAGTTGATTTCAACTTTATGCTTAGTGTTTTGACCTTATAAGTAGTTCACGTCATCAAAAAACTAATGGTGTTAACTTTCGGTTAGTAAGAGATCATTGGAGAAAAATAAACTCAAAACTAAGAGTGTCCGTAAACATTCAGTAAATTAAGATTAATCATTGCAATATATAAAAGTTGAGATTATAAAATTCCAATAAGCCAATAATTAAAAAAACCCTTCTAGGCGTTTTCTATGGGCCCAACGTATAGTAATTTGAGGAGCTCGGTTTATTGGACCTTTTGTATAATTGAATGAATGATTATTATAATTAACATTAAACAAAATAACAGCTATCACTATATAATACTTATAACGCATTAAACTAATGAGAGGCATCGTTTCATCAATTTTCAGTTCATTACAATATCTCAACAGATAAGCTTATTACGTTTATTAATAGCCATGATTTTAATATATAAAAAGTATATTAATATTAATCTCTAAATATAATAAGATAGAATGAAAGTGTTTAGTTATATGCCATATAATAAGTGTCAATCGACATTGAATGAAAGTGTTTAGTTCTTCTTAAGGGTTTGGTTAAAATAATAATCTATAATTTATAACCTATAAATCTATAATCTATAAATATTAATAAAAAAGGTTTTTGTATGCTACTTGTCACAATTCTAAAACTATTAAATTTTATTTTTTCGCTTCTTTCTCCTAATAAATATCACATTAAATACAAATGATATTATTCAATTTCTTTTTATATAACATATATTTTTTTAAAGTGAACTTTCTACAAATGCAATTTTTAAGTAAATAATTTTTTTTATAAATAAGAATGTTTTTCAAAAAAAATTAAAACTTCAAAAAAACACAATATATTTTAAAACCTATGACTTTTAAAAAATAATTCTTATGAAACAAAAGTAATTAAATTTCAAAATTATAATAAATAAATTATTAAAAATGACACTTTTTTTAAAAATGGTTTGTTTTGAAACAAATTTTTTAAAAACCAATTAAAAAAAGCAAATAAATTAAAAAAAAGTATAAAATATGATATCGTTATTTTATCACTCGTATATAATGTTAATCATACCTATAACGTATAATAAAGCAAAGAACTTTTGTCACTTGTCATTCTCTTAACTCGTGTTTTTGCCACTTGTCAATTTTCTACATATTCACAAATCAATTTTCACTCCAAAACGGTATTATAATAATTTAAATTCCCATACAAATTTCTCTCTCTTATTAATTATTTTAATTGTTATGTTTCTCTCTCTTATTTAATTTTTTTAAATCTATAAATCTATAATCTATAAATATTAATAAAGGAAGGTTTTTAAAATCTATAAATCTATAATCTATAATCTATAAATCTATAATCTATAAATCAATTTTCACTCCAAAAGGGTATTATACTTTATCTTTAAACATGATTTTATAATACATAAATTTTTATTAATAATTATTTGACATTTTATTTATTCAATTCGTGTATTACACGATAACTAACCTAGTAAATATATAAAATGCTCCTCTTGTGCAGATCATGTGGGCATGATCTAGCGGTCAAAACAAATGATATTGGGTTTAGGTATTACAATATCAATTTTTTTGTCAAGCCAGATATAAAAAATAATAAAGAGACTCAACAGACAAATGACATATAACCACACATAATAATAAAAAGTTTATAAGAAAAAATATAGAAATATAATTCTTTAAATTTTTCATTATAATTTTCTTAAGAAAACGATTTAGAAAAGTCTAGCATCAAAAAATATAATAATTTGTCTCCCTGTTTTGGGTTTTATCTGGTTAATAAATTCTTGACAAAACTACGTGCGATAAAATGTTATTTTTTTTCTTTTTTTAGCGAAAGAAAATCTAATTAAACCACCACACGTGTGCATCATGTATTTACATACATGCCCCGATATCATACATAACATCATAAATTGTAGCCACATGGCCACAAGAGCGGAGAGCCACAAGAATTAGAGATGTATAAAAAGTTTTTTTTCCCTCCTTAAACGGCTCTTAACAATGAAAGTCAAAATCAGTTTAGACTAAAAACCAGTTTTTAAAAGAAAAGTGATCAATACGATTCGGTTTAGTTCCGATTTTTTATTAATTTAGTCTGTTTTGGTTCGGGTTAAATCATGTTCAAACCAGTTTTAACAAAGTAGATTATGAATTACAAACCGGCGACTTGAGTTCCTAACGAGTAGATTGGCTCTTGTTCAGGTCGATTTACTGGTAATAACTGGTCCTTTTTTTAACAACTCTAACAAATATGTGTAAGTTGGCTCAACCACTAACTATTTAGGTAATATACTAACAAAACTAAAGATTTTAAGTGTGGTCTCTTCCCAATTAGGTTTGTTTTCATGTTTAGTGTTTGGTTTTGAGTTTTAGGTAAGGTTGAGACGAGCTCTACTAAACTTGAAATTGGATCATATAAATAGTTTAATTTCAAACCCATTTTGTTTTAAAGCTAACATGTAAAGTTCAAGCGAGTTAAACTTGTTTGATTTTTTTATATATAGTTGTTACTTAATTAAAAAGTTTAAGATATGATACAAGAGTGTATAAAATAATGCCGGAATTATCATGTAAAAGAAGTCTATCATAACAAGAATTATCGTGCAAGTATTAATTATTTTTGTATGATAGACTTAGAATACAAAATATACTTTATATTTTAAACTTGTTCTTTGTGTTGTTAGCATGTTAGATCATAACCCTAACTACATTTAAACAGTACCAATATATTTTGTCATTTTCTTTGGCAAATGTCAATGGATCATTTTTGTTGCCTTACTCCACTAAACATCTACTATTTTTGTTATTCTTTTTAGGAAAGTTTTTACTAAAACAACTATATCATACGCGTCTAGATTATTTAATCCACTTAAGGTTATTAAAATATAACCAAATCATATTCTTGAGACGCTTTATTATGTGCTCTAAGAAAAATTTAAATCATAAGACGTGCTTCATGCATTATGTATCAACGTGATCTTTAACATCTTTTTGAATATTCATGAATAAATATATGATAAAAAGAGATCTACTCAGAACACTAAACAAACCGACAACACTTAAAATAAAATAAATCATTAATCTTTTTAAACTTAAGATTTCTTAAATTAAAAACAAATGATAGACACGTAATTTTTAATTCTGTCTCCTTAACTAGAAAGAACATGAATAAATTTTATTTATGTATATAATACCTTATATGTCGTTATGTCAGTCATTTGTAGATTATAGTATCTACACATAACCTACACACGTATAGATAAATAAAAAAAATTGAAAACACATGAATAATTAGTTTGATATTTTTTATATATACAAATACATACATTTATATATAAGAAATATAAAATTCGAAATGGAACGATTGGTCGAAAAATAAATCAATTTAGGTTCGTTCAATTTATTCTCGTGATAAATCAATGTTTAATAATTAACCTTACCTTATATATTGTGTATCATAATTTACAAAATCTCAATATACTTATGTCCATATAAAAATGTATTACACACATCCACATATATTTTATACATGAAGAGAGAGGATAAACTTCTACAAAGTGCCAAGTTGGTGAGGATAGAAGACCCACAACCCACATCCACCCTTCTATAAATGTCTACTTTTGCCTCAACTTCCTAAAGCTTTATTTCCAACTTTCTCTACACCCCAAATTCCATTATCAACCACTCAACACAAATGGGTGAGGTTAGTTTCCATCCATTCCATTCTATTTCATTCCATCAATTTGTTTTTAGTTTTTCAAATAATTTTTTATATTTTAATTCGACTTCAATGCAATATAGAAAGACGTCGACGTAAACAAAGAAGCCCCTGAAAAGAAGACTGTTGATACTGATAACACGAAGAAAGTTGATGAAGGGCCAATCACCGTGATTCTTAAGCTTGACTTGCATTGCGCTGGATGCGCCAAAAAGGTCAAGAAATCCATACAATATATTGAAGGTAGAAACATGAATCAAACTAAGTGGTTGTGCATATGGTGCATATGCCTCTTGGTTTTTGTTTACACATAAATATACGCGTGTTCAATACATAATTATATTTAAGTAGATCATAAGAGTCATATAATGTACTTCAACATAGTGTCTAATAGATAAAATAGAAATTACACATCACAATTAAAATAATAGCTACAAATGATAATATAGTTATTACAATACTCTATTTAAAAGTAGTTAGGTATTGAACGTACTTTCGTATATTGATTTGTATGGGGCAACTACTAACCAATATACGCCCGTGTAGGTGTGGAAACTGTAAAAGCCGACTCTGTCAACAACAAGCTAACGATAACCGGAAAAGTAGATCCGGTTCATATCAAGGAGCGAGTCGAGTTGAAGACGAAGAAATCGGTGGAGATTATATCTCCAAAACCGAAAAAGGATGAGGGAGGTGTGAAGAAAGACGATGGTGATAAGCCACCGGAGGCAAAATCTAACAACCAAAAACCCAAAGAGGTATTTTGAGTAAATAAATTATCATTTTACTATTTTAGCTCATTTTTTTAACATTTTTAATGATTTTTTATTTTATTTTTGTGGTGGTTCTTTAGCCTCAATCGACTACTGTAGTGTTGAAGATTCCATTACATTGTAATGGTTGCTCACGAAAAATTAAACGAATCATCTCAAAGATTGATGGTGAGTTAATTCAAATTATTCCCATTAAATTATTAAATTATTATTATTATTTTATATCATTTAAAAATGTAAGGTGAAAGATTATATTAAAATTACGTCATCAAGGCAAATATTAAAATTGTTGATATAGATGGGTACATACGTCCAATATATTACTAACCACTCAAACATTTCCATGTATATTCTTGTTTAACAATTTAATATCTGATACTTTTAATTAATTTAAAATAATAACTCTAAATTGCTAAAAGTTTTTGCCATGATGAATTAGGTAGTATTCTTAACTTCTAATTTGATTAAAATATAAGCAACGTCAAATTACTAAAGTTTCAAAGCATCTTTATGTCAGTATTAACGTTGTCATATAAATGTGTATGTATGGCTGTATGGTGCTCATCATTTTATGTACAAGGCTAAGACTTAGAATCTTTGTATGACAAAGCATAAAAAGTATAAATATATTAGTGATTATTTGATTCAATGTTAGTTTATTTTGTCCACCGTGTATAGGGGTAGAATTGGTAAAAGCGGATGAGAATAAGAATTTGGTCACGGTGAAAGGAACTATGAATATGAAAGAACTTATACCGTATTTAAAAGACAAGTTGAAGAGAAACGTCGATATTGTCCCTCAAAAGAAAGAAGACGAAAAGGGTGGTGCGAATACAACGACAAAGAAGGTTGAGGGAGGCGATGACAAAAAAGAGAAAGAAGGCAACCCTAAAAAAGAGAAAGAAGCTAGCAACGAAAATGGTGATGATAAAAAGAAAAACGATGTGGTAAAAGTTGTCGAAGGTGGTGGAGGAGAAGAGAAAAAGAAAACCGAAGAGGCAAAAGACACTACAAATGAGAGTGAGAAAAAGAAGTCGGATGAGGAGTCGAAAACGGTAGGAGACAACAACGGTGGTGGTGGTGGTGGTGGTGGTGGTGAAGACGGAAACAAAAATGTAGATGTGATAAATAAATTTGAATATTACAGAAATAACCCTTATACATACACCATGCCCGTCTATAATCAAAGTTATTATAATCAAGATTATGGTGTTCCAGTTTTTTCAACTCATGGGTACGGAAATGAAGTTTACGCTAATCACGGGTATGTCATGGAATATCCTCATCGACCTCCACATCCTCCATCACCGATGTCTCTTCATGATCCGCGTGCTTCGGAAACGGACTTGTTTAGCGCTGAAAACCCTAATGCTTGTTCAATGATGTGATTCATGATGTGATCAAGGACTTATATCACTGTATTAAGTGATAATAAGCATGTAATGCAACAAAAGTATGGAGATGAGTAACATATTAATTGTATATTATGCGTACTAATAAGTGAATTTTGCAATTGTCTGTCAAAATACAATAAAAAAAATGAAGCGCATATAATATAAAATTAGAAAATAAGGAAAAAATTGCATTAATTAAGATTTGATACAATTTAACTATAAGATAATGATAGGTTCAAACGGATCGATCTGTAATTGATATCAAACAATTGACAATAATATGAACAATGTAATCAAAACAAACAAATATTAGAAAAAAATCATAGAGTTTTCATTGTTATTAGATGGATTACAAAGTGCAAATTGAAAGAATAATATTTAAAGTCTATCTCTGCACAAATACAAGTAATCCTATTTATATTAATAACAAGAAACAGAAAGGAACATATATTTACATAATAAGCCACTAAACTATAACAAAACTTATCTAAAGACTAAAATGTTAATCTTTCTTTGGTTCTAACAGATAATAATTAGGAGTGAGCAAAAAACCGAACTAACCAAAAAAGCAAACCGAACACAAAACCGAAGATAACCGAACCGAAAATAACCAAAATCAATTTCTTCAGTTCGATTTCGGTTTTTCAATTCTCTATCACCGAAAATAACCAAACCGAACCGATTTCTTTTAGTTGTATAAAGTTTTATTTATTTATGTATGATAGTATATAGTTTAGTTAGTTATGTGTTTTGAATCAAAATAATAAAACAAAAAAGTGACAAACTAAACATTTGTTCCTAAACAAGAACCTAATAAACAAAATCTAATATAATAACAATAAACATGAAATATTGTTCTGTTAAGTTCAGTTTTCTAGCTACTGTCATGTAGTCACTGTTCTCGAACAAGATCTTAAAAAACAAACTTATTTGTATTTTTAGTCATAAACTAATTACTACTGTAGCGAATGTTTTCTTTTTATATATTAATCACCATACTTATTGTTTTAGCTCTTTCGATTAATGTTCGGTAGGGGAGAAAACCAAAAAAATAAAAACCGAACCGAAACTATCATAAAAACCGAATAACCGAAAAACCGAAAACCGATAGATAGGAAAATTTTAATAACCGATAAAGTTGATTTCGGTTTCGGTGAATGGTAAAAACCGAACCAAGCACACCCCTAGATAATATTTAATATCGTAAATAGCTATTTTCATCCTTGTGGTTTGCTCGAAATAATTATTTCCATCCAAAATTTTAAAAATAACCATTCAGTTCAATACTTTCAATTAAGTAACGATTTTCATCATCTGCGTTAACACTATCCATGAGTTTAGTTAAAAATCTCTCATGTGCCCCTCATGTGATATGCATTTTAGTCAATTTAACTTGAAAATAAGAATATTTTTGGTTCTCACTTCCCAGACAACGTCTAAATAATTGATTGATTCACAACGTGCAATCATCTATGAATTGGTTTCACAAGTTGCGACTATTAATCAATCGACTTCATAATCTACGACCTCTATCGATGGGTTTCACAAGCTATGACTCCTTATCGTTTGGCTTCATAGACTTGCGACTCCTCTATTGACTCTTCAAACAATTCGTTGTCATGGTTTTTTCAACGTGGTATGTTTCAAATCAAGATTATGGGTTGATCAATTCTTACAATGTTTGTAGTGAGTTTATATTACTTTTCTTTTAAATTTCTGTTTACGCTATTTTATTTTATGGTTGTTTGATTTTAACCAACCTAAAATGTATCTTTTCATTATGGAGACTTCTTCGCTGCTTTTTTATTTGATTGCATTTTGTTACCTGAGTTAAAATGACAACAAACATACAATATAAAAAAATCTTTTGTTCAAATTAAATTTACTAAAATGACCTTCATGTGAGTGGCTCCTGGGGGATTTTAACGGAACCCATGGATGGAGTTTACCGTGTGGATGAAAATCGTTACTTAATTTAAATTGTTGGATTAAGATTGTTATTTTAAAACTTTTGAATGATTATAGTTATTTTGAGCAAACCTTAGGGATGAAAAATACTAACTTGCTCTATTTTATCTATAATAAATATAAATACTAATAAAAGAAGATTTTTTTACACTTGTTATTTTTTTAAACCAACTTTTTGACACTTGTCATTTTTTTAAACATCATCATTTTATTTTCCCTCTAAAAAGGTATTAAAGTAATTTAAACACTCAAATAATTTCCCTCTCGTCATAAAAAATTAATTTGGTCAATTAAAATATTTTTCTGTCTCATCTATATTTTTTTAATCAAACTATGCTTTTAAAAATAATTTTTATTGGGAAATTCATATATTTTCTAAAACATTGAATCTTTTGAAATAAAATATATTAAATTAGTCCTTTTTTAGAATAATTATAAAAAATATAGAATTTTCTAAAAGTAACTCGAGTTTTTAATAAACAAGAATTTTAGAAACAATAAATTTTTATAAGAAAATCTTAAAACAAATATTTAAAAACGAAACTATTTAGATAAGAGAGTTAAAAATAGTATATTAAAATATCTTATATTAAAATATCGTACTGTAACTTTTCGTGTTTATATATAACTTATAATAAAGACTAACTATGGGTACACATGGCATGTTTTAGCACGTCCACCTAAGTGACACATGTGCATTGTCACATGTCGCTTCATCCTTTAATCTTGAGTTATTATAAATTGGGAAACTATTGACTCATATCAATTACAAATTAACTCATATCAATTACAATAAATATTATATTAATGATCAATTATTACTTTAAATATCATTACATAAATAAGTATTTACATCTTTATAAACAATTAGTTTTTAATTTTAATTGTTTTTTGTCTTAGTTATGTATCATCGTTACATACTTTAGTAGATTTTATCAAATTTATTCATTAGTTAATATTTTTTCTTCATTTTATGTTCAATTATTCTACCTTTATTTGTTCTATTGTGGAATATCGTAATTTTTTGATATCATTATATAATTTTTTTAATTTATATTTTCAACATTATTTATGCATTTATAATATATACATTTTAATGTAATTTATTTACTCATGTGTCATTTTAATTATTGGTTCACCCGTGTAACACACGGGTCACTAACCTAGTTATTAACTATAATCTATAACTTTTAGTAAAGCAACGTTTCTTTTGCCACTTGTTCTTTTCTTAACCCATGTTTTTTGCACTTGTCATTTTTTTAGACATCCACAAATCAATTTTCTTTCCAAAAAGGTATTATATTAATTTAAATACTCATACAAATTTCTTTCTCTTACTAAAAATAAATATTATTAATTTTTATGTTTCTCTCTCTTATCTAATTTTTTAAAAAAGAGAAAACTTCATGGAATAGTAATAATTATAAAAGTGTCTTAATTAGATCACTCATATTTTTATTTGTTACAATCAAGTCACTGATATTTTTATTTGTTTCAATCAGGTCATTAAAGTTTAGGAGTATTACAATTAGCTCACTCATATTTTTAAAATATTTAAAAAAAATTCGCAATTTTTTAAATGATCCGATTCTTTATAAATATTGTTAATATTTTATATATTTCAATTGCTTTTAAAATATTTTTCAATTCATGAGTGATTTAATTAGAATAATTTTGAAACTTTAGTGACTTGATTGAAACAAAAAAAATTGTAAGTGACCTGAATGAGACAAAAAAAAATTGTAAGTGACCTGATTGAGATAAAAAATTTTTGTAAGTGACGTTATTGAAACAAAAAAAATTATGAGTGACTTGATTAAGACAAATAAATTTATGAGTGACTCGATTAGAAGATTCTTGAAACTTGATTATTATTTTACAAAGTTATCCCTTTAAAAAAAATCAAACTATCTTTTTTTAGAATAAATTTTATGAAGCAAATTAGAAATCATATATTTTAATCAAAATCTAAATAACAAAAAAATAAAGTTTTATATAATATGAAATTTTCTAAAACACTAAACATTTTTAAACAATATATTTAAGTCGTTTTGTTTTTTTTAAAAATTATAAACAGGTGAAATATTTTAAAACAATCTTATTAAAACAACCAGAATAATTACAAACCAGGTTTTTTTAAAACAAGATTTTTATAAAAAAATATTATAGATAATAAATCTTAAAACGAATGTGTAAAAATTAAACTTTTCACATAAGATAGTTAAAAATGGTATAATTTTTTCCTTAATTAATGTATATATAACTTTAATTATATTATACATTAAAATATTGTACTTAAAATAGCTATTTATACATAATTAACATCATATTTTATCTTTAAACATGATTTTATAATGTATAAGTTTTTATTAATAATAATTTAATATTTTGTTTATTCAATTCGTGTATTACAGAGGGACTAACCTAGTATTATATATCCCAAAAGCTTGTAATTATAAAACATAACTATATATTTTCTTTTTCTCAATCCAATGTTTTAAAATAAATAAATCAAGTACAACGTCTAAATAGACACAAAGTTGCAAGCATTAGCTTCGGTCTCTGTGTTCGTATTCGATATAATATATCAAATAAAAAAAGGTAAATTAAGCTAATGCTGTTAATCAATTTTCTTCAAGATATGATATTCCTCAAAATTGATTTTGGGCATCCATGTCTGTGTGAATTCATAGTGGAATAACTTTAAGGCAAAGCGATAACGTTTGAATTTTTTTCATTACTTGTATTATTTTGCAATTGTCTCTATCTCATCAATAATAAAGCATTTGTGATTTGGCTATATATCTGGATTATGCCTAAATTAATAAGGTAAAGCTATACACATCCCTCTCTATTATTGTCATACTCACTCATTTAAAAATAAAATTTAAAATTGTTGTGCTTTACCCTAAATCTTTTTAATTTTAGAAAAAAGTTTATTTCCCTAAAAAAAAGTTTCAAAAGCACTTATATAACGATCTATAAAAACATATTTATAAATAACAAAAAATAATCATAAAAATAAATACAAACATTTCTGAAGTAAAAAAAACTTATAATAAAAAAATTAAATAATATCTTTTAGAATTATAAATACTCATAAATGAACCGAATTCAACCAACTAAACCGTTCAAAACTGATCTATTTGGCTCGAATATCTGATTAACCTTAAACCCATTTATTATTCGGTGTATATGAATAACTGAACTGAATAAGCAAAAAATTTGTGTAATCGTTAACGAACCAAAAACCGAATTCACGATTTGATTCAGTTTTTTAGGTTACACATATGATTTAGTTTTTAATTATTATTTGGCGGTTTTGAACATTCATAATTGCTACAACTAAAAATACTAAAAAAACTAAAAAATAATAAAGACTAAAAGAAATAATAAATAAATAAAATTTAAAAAGTTTTAGTTTTAACATATTAAGTGGTGATATAGTAAATAAAAAAACATAGAATAAAAAGTTAACTATTTTAAAACCGTAAAATGATGAGTATAACAAGTAAAAATAGTTTAAATGAAGTATGTATAGCACCAAGTCACCAACCTTTTTAAATTTACGACAAACTTACCTTATCCTTTAACGTAAATCCGAAGATCATTATCACCACTTATTAGATTTTTTTTATTTTAATTTTAATACCTGTGGCGGACTTACTTTTTACTTAGGGAAAATGTCACAAAATAGTAACCAAATTTTAAAAATATTTTAATTTAGTCACTCATGCATAGTTTTCTCAAATTGGACCACCAAACGATCAAATCGAGTCATCATTAAATTTTCTTATGTCAAAGAAGTAACGATGGAGAAAACGTGAGGGTTAGAATTTTCAATATATAAAATTATATTAAAAAATAAAAAAATATGTTAATTATGAAAAAGTTAAAAAAATACCTAGAATTTACGTCAACGTTCCATATCAACATCAAAAGATTGAAAAAAGTATGTTAAGACTTTTAATTTATATAACATATAAAACTGAGTGAACTAATTGGAACACTTTTAAAATTTGAGTTACATAATTTGAAACATTTTTTTAAAATTGGTTACTATTTTACAACATCAAAAGATAGAAAAAAAATATATCTTCTAATTGAAACCAAAGTATAACATGCTAAAAAACATGTTAAGACTTTTAATTTATATAAAATATAAAAATTGAGTGACCTAATTAAAAAACTTTTAAAATTTGAGTTACATAATTTGAAACATTTTTTAAAATTGTTTACTACTTTACAACATTTCCCATTTTACTTATTATTATATTTTTCTAAACTTTACTTTGTGACTGTTTTGCAATCCGAACGATTTTTTTTTGTCGCTAGTTTAATTGAACTTGTATTTAAGATCAATTTGTATTTTCATTTTTTGCCGGTTGTAAATCTTGCCATATAGGCCCTATTGGTCATTTTGTAGTAACAACCCTTAGGACAACAAACGTTTCTATTAACACGAATATTTAGCGTCAATTGTTTTCTTGTATTTGATTTTGCTTTGAGCGACAATGTTGTGGTTGACCTCTTAGTTTGACCTTTTAATTATCATGGTAGAATAGTTAAAATAAACTTAAGAGATTTATTATGTTTTTTTAGTTTAGATTAAGAAAATTATTGTGTTCCTTAAGTAAAAGGCTTTTAATACCATATTCACTGACCTTAGAGCTGAGTTTAGTATCACCAATAATATTATATTAATTATATATCTCGACTATGCTTCAATCTAAAGATGACCATTACGAGTTGGTGTATATTTTTAAGATTGCAAAAGACAAATATATAATAGAGAAACAAATAAAGAACACACACAATTAGAAAAACATTTGGATATGGTACTAATATATTAAATGTGATACGTTTGCATTGCATTGTGAAACAATCATGCCATGCAAAATGACAAAAGGACGAGCTGTATAAGCATTAAGATTTAAAAATACTCCAATCTCTATCCATATTTATAGGAAATAATAGTATTTTTATATTGTTTAATGTTTGGTTGTTTAAGTGACCAATATGGTATCTAGAATAATACATACATGCAAGAAATAATAATTGATAGTTTCTTAGAAGTTAGATTAGAACTAGTTGTTTCTAGACGTAGAATGCTAATGTTTTTAGAAATTAGATAATGACTTTTTACTGTTTTGCCTAGTCTACTTAATGTTAGACATAACAATTTACGTGAAACATAATTAATAATGTTTTGGGTTGGCTAGCAGAAGTGTGTTAATTTTAAAAAAAATTGATTTTCGGTTAACAGCAAACCAGTTTGGGTTTATATAGTTGTTATTTAAAAAAATAAGGAATTGCGGTTAATAATTGTACCAGTTTGGGTTTATACAGTTATAACCTGTTGATTAAGCATTTTAATTTTAACACATTCAACTAATCTGATGAGACATTTTCAAAATGTTTCTATTTAGATTTTTGAAAGGGTTATTCAGAAAGTGTTAATATTTGATTTTAAATTTCTTTTTTAATTTTAAACGACAAATATACAACACTGTTTCGAATGATATATATTATTTTAATCGGATCCACCTTTTGGTTTACAGCTAGAGCGTATCTCAGCCCCTTACGAGAAAACACATAACTAGAAAAACTATGTGTCTGTGCATTTTAAATTTTCTTTTAGCTATATATTTTCAAAAGTGAAGTTAATGTTCATCTTCATACCATAGTAATAGTTACCAGTAATTATATTCATTGAACTAGCTATCTCACTTTATCAATTATCATGCTTCAATTCTTTTCATAGAGGTATTTAATTTCAAGCTAATTATATAAACCTAAGTTTTTCAATCACGAATAGAGATAACTGATAAAAAAATAAACTAAAAACACACAATTTATAAAAAAAATTTTGGGTTAGATGTATAAATTGATTAAATCCTTTTCAAGTCATCGAGTATTACTCATAAGTCAGAAGTCTAAAATGAGCATTAAACAAGTGTTAATTAACCAGAAATAGTGACGGAGCTTGAACCACGCCTTAGAGGGGGCGGGGGCGTAAGTAAATTATTTTAGGGGAGACGAGTTCTATATTTACTAAAAAATTTCCACTACCAGACAAGAAATTTACACTGGCGAATAAAAAATTAACACTACTGACGAAAAAAAACCATCCGGCCCCATGAAGCTTCGCCAACGACCGGAAACACCACAACAACACAACATGATTTTAGGTGTGCCATTAGAATTAATGTCTTTGACACGATTAAACGTATTAGTTATATTCGAATTCACACTAGTGAACTCACCAACTTAAAATTGTTAATCAACCTGTAAAATTGTTAACTTGGCACAGTTATTACCCCTACTTGAAACAGTTTTTTTATGATAAGCTTGTAACTGAATTGGTGGCATGGGCGGTTTGCAATTTAATTTGACTTAATAGTAAATTAGTAATTAACCCACATACAAATGCTTATGCAAGTTGGATCTCTTTATTAATAGTAAATTAGTAATTAACACACAAAATTTCTTTTCAATTTTCTACCGTCAATCAAGTCATGATTTCATGACAATAGTGTTTCTAGCTAATCATATTTTTAATGATTTGTAACATGTGGTGATGCATATAAAGTAAAAAGGTAGCGATTCACATGGGTTTTCTAAATAATAAACTATGCATTCACGTGCGATGTTTATGATTTAAATTGTAGAAACACTATAGCAATAACTAGAGTTGGTTTATCAACCATAAACCACATAATAATAAGATGATTAATTATAAAAAGTAGGTTGTTAGCATTTTCCTAGATGTATGATATATAGTGGTACCATAAGTAGCTAGCATGAAGTAAAACGAACTTTCATCTGTCACTTGAGTTTTTACGCCAATTGGGGACGGGAGAACAGTGGATGCTATTTGCACACGTTACATGGTTGTATACATTACATGTTCGTTCGTGTGAACAAACATATGATGATGATCGTGACAATGGATGCATATATGATTATATGAATGTGATTTTGGTATTGGATCGAGCACGCATGCTTTAATTTTGTAAATGTTGGAGAGTTTTCAAGGTAAATTAATAAAGAATTATTTTCAAAAACCAACTGATGATAAAATGTCTCTCATTCACAAAATTGAATATTTAACTCATGTCTAATAAAATAAATTAGGAGTTGGTATAGAAATACTAGCATAGAATCGTGCGTGTGTGAAAACATGTGGTAAATTAGATTGTTGTAATGGTCTAGAAGACGTTAACAATGGATTTATTTTAATAATAAAACTTATCATGAGTGTTCAATATTGAAAATTAGGATATTTTTATAAGACATAATTTAGAATTAACTATTTGATAATTGTTTGGATATTGACAAACAAACTTTAGGAAAACGAGCAATAGATACACACATATATAAATATAGTTTCAATATGTAAAACATGTCAAAGTTCACAATTGTGAGAAAGGTTCTTAGTAGCCTCACTAAACCCTATATAAAGATATATAGATAAAAAATAATCTGAAGTTTCATGAAAAATACTAGATAATTTTAGTATAAAAACATATTGAATTTTTTTAAAAACATAGTATTTGATCGACGTTGAAGGGTCAATCAAAAATAAATTCTAAACAAATGTTTTATTCAACTTTAGTCTGCTAGAGCAAATAAAATGTCAAATCACAAGAACTTAATGGTTGGTAGTAGAAGTAACTTGATACATTACACTAATTTAGTTAACTATTATCTCTAGACTATATTATGGTTTGAAAGTTTGTTTAGAAAATTAAAACTGAAATTTAAATGAGATTGTAAACAAATGGTAGGTGAATTTATGTAGACGTGTACGTATAAATGATTAATTCTAACGTAATTAATCGAATTATGCTTCTAGTCATGTTGACATAACCAATTTAAACCAACTAAAAACACAACTGTGATGTTAATTCATCAATGGTCCATCTAACTTAGAATACTCAATTACAAAACCCAGGGTCACCATTGCAAAAAAAAAATTGATGACTGATAGACTTATAATTAAAATTAGAAATTGAACTATGTACATAAAATCAAACTCATAGATCGCTATAACCAAAAGATATACAAATATATATGTCAAAGCATAGTAGAGCACAAGATTAACAAATTAGAGTTGTTAACCCTACACCAAAGATGATCAAGAATAATATAGCCTCACATCTTCAATAGAGTATCTTTAATCTGGAATCCAAAAATGATAATCTTTGATTGGATGGTGATAAGAGGCTTTCCAAAGGTTGTAAATCTTTTGTTTTTGGGGTTTAGGGAAGTGTATTTACAAAATCAAATGATAGGCCTTAATAGGGTATCGAATCATAAAAATGTCTGACACGCTACCTACGACCTCACTTAAAGCGTACAAGTTTTTCCTTCGACTTACAATCTTTGCAGATGACCATCACCATAAGTAGTAGCTTATGGTCTCCTCCCTACTTTGTTGATTTGCTTCTCTTTTATTCCAGCCCCTAAAAAGCTTTTGAAATCCATCATTTAAGCTTCAATGACCTGCAAATTTAAATAAATAACAAAGTAATTGTGTTCAGTATCAAAATTAACTAATAATATAGTTTTAAACATCTAAAACAAACATCAAATACCAATGCATCATTAATCTTTTTAATTTCACTTAGAAATTTGTATATGTGTTCATTAATAACTGTTTTATAATATTAGTGAAGTTGATTCGGGTTAATAAATACTAGCGATTTTGCCTTACTCTTTAATAAGGTGATTTTACATTTTCACTTAAATATTATACCAAATTAAATTAATGTTATACTTGTTAGAATTATAAATAGTTTGTATATTGTATCTAAAACAAAAAATCTGTACGTTGAGTGAGCAAGTTTCATTATTTAATGACGACAAGCAAATGTTTACATCATCAATCATGTTTAATACAAAATTCTATCCGAACTAATTGATTAGGATTTTATTCATATGTTTTCATATTTGTTTAACAACTTTGTAATCATTATACAAATATTAAACCTTATGATAGTTCATAAGAATGAGAAGGTGAGTCTTTTGCTAATCCATTTAATTGACTTCAGTATAATAGAATCACACCAACTTGTTTATTTTTTATTATATAATCATATTTTAAATTGTTATTTTTTATTCTTTTCAATTGAATAATATATTTTACACTTTTATCATTTCATTTTTATCTCCTTCTCTTTATCTTCTATTTACAACCACGTACTGTAAAAAAGATATTAAAAAATAAAAAAGATAAAAACAGTATTTACTAAATATATAGTGAACAATAATATTTATTATTATTATTTTCTACATTTGCAACCATTCCATATAATATAAAGAATGTATTCACAAATATATAAAAAAACTACTCTAAGTGCTCTAAGAAAAATACTCCTTTAAAAGCATTCACAACACATTTCTTATAATTATGTGAGTAAGAGTTTTTAAATTATATGGAATGATTTAAATGATTATGAGTAAAGGAGAGTGAAAATATTGTTATTCATCTGTAAATTTAAGGATTTAAAATTCAATCCTTATAATTTTTTTAATATTTTTAAAAGTGGTTGTGAGTGAAGGAGATAAAAAAAATAATGAAAAATGTATAAAAATATATTATTTAGTTGAAAGGAAAGAGAAGAAGTAATGTTTTTAATGTAATTATAAAGATGAAAACAAAAATAAGATGTGAGTGCTTTAAACCATCATACTTAAATTAAGTACGCTTAAAAAATGTCTTTTGTGCAAGAATTGTTTTAACTTTAAATCATATTCGCTACGTCGATCAAATATGATCAATCCGAAATTTATTTGTCGTATTTGGTAAACTTAATTAAAAGTGTATAAATCAAAATTGCAGTGTGAAAAATAATTTGATGTAGGAAATTGATTTTAATTCAATAAACTTTTAAAGGTATCACGAACTAGTATTAAAACCTCACGTTGTAGGAGAAATAAAATTATGAAAAAAATAATGTTGAAATGTCGTTACGACCTCGCAAGTTAAAATGAGCATTGATAACATGTTGTTGTTTGTTGTTTACTGTGAAAAGTTGAATTTCCTGGTAACTTTATATTTAAAAAAAGCAAAACTTTTGCGTAAATACAAACCCACTGTTACGGCACCGTGGAAAAAAAATACATTGTGCACACGACACGTTGTTGAGAGGGTGTTGATAATATACGAAAGGTAATATAAATAATTGAAATTGTTAAAATCGATAACGGCTAACATTGACATAAATATACAAGACGTAACAACATCAAAACCAAAACGGAAAGTATGTAAAATTTTAAAAAAGGTTAAAGAATTAAAAAACTTAAAAAGAACTAAATAAAAAGGTTAAACAAAAAATGGGTATATATAGAACCTACGTATATTGTCTCTAGTACGAGTGTAAACCATCTCTACTAACCCAATTTTTGTAATTATTCTAGAAACTATTTGAATACGAATATAAAATTAACCGAATAAAACCATAAAAGAGTAAACATTTACCGAAATCAGTAAATGTGAGTGTATGCAATGTTTAATTTGAGACTCATTTCATATCGGTACGTGGCCATAACTATATAATGAGAGGATTCTTTAATATTTGGTCAGGTTTATTTTAGTGATCTTAGGGTTTGTATATTGTAATTTGTATATCCACCAAATATTCAAATGTCATAATACAAATTGCGTTTAACAATTGTTTAACAATTCTTTCACTAGAACAAGTGTATAAATTATACAGATGCGTCGTGTTTTTCACACTAATTATAATGTGTTAGCTTTCTTCTAGTTATATCAAAAAGACGTTCTAAATTGAAACAAATAAAATTTAAAAATCTGAAACACAAAAAATGATGCAAGATCCATTTTAGCAAAATTTTCACGAGAATTACTATTAGCCATTTTTCATGTGCAAGTGTGTTTATTTAAAAATTATTATAGTATACTAAATTTATATATTTAATTATGATTCTACTTTTTTTGTTACTT